>DWKL01000225.1:0-21596 GCA_018249415.1 Phareas burnsi | reverse complement strand
ATATTTAACCTCAAACAGAACTGAAGTTCTCTCTAAAGTCGTACTTAAATGCGTTACTACTCCTGAGGATTGAGATAGATAACCTCGCATTTACCCGACAACTATACCTCACCAACCGAAATACAAGAACTGCTTGAGGGCTGCGGTTGTACCTCCCGCACGAAATGTAGTTATTTATAAATATTATCTACCACGTGTTAGTATGTTTCTCTATCGTAATTTACTGTCTAAAATAATGTCAATTGATGATTTTACTGCATTTCGTTTATCATTTAGGTCGTAAATAAAATTATCTCCGTGTATTTACGAAATCTAAAACTGTCAAGACCAGTTATAAAACGTTGACTAATTTCGTTCATCTCTAAAAAATCCTTTCCAACAACTAGAAAATGTTAGCGGTTAAGTCTAGAACGTAATTCACTTAGGTCCCTACGGAAAACATCTTTTAAAATTATTAAATTTTCAGTTTGCGTTTTTCCATGCGCATTTTTCTGGAATCTAACTTAATATAATTTTAGAAAAACAAAAATCATGTTTAGAAATATGTAGTTAATGCGTGTTTAACTTTGCTAGATTCTCGATTGTTGAACGTATTGGATTTAAAATTAGAATTTTAGTTTTGTTTTAGAAACAGTGGATATATATTTTTTTGAGATTTTTGTGCCAGATCTACGCATTGTCGGCAAGATTGGATTCTAATAGGTGGTAGAACTGTAGTTCGTCCGGGGAGGTGCCACCGTCGTTCTCACAATCCGCCGTGAATCAATTGCTTTTCCGTAGGAGAGGTGCCGTTGTCGGGTATATTTACAATCGAGGCGACCATTTTAGTCTTAGGAGTACTGACGCATCTACGTACGATAGGAATTGACTGAATATTTGAGTTTAGATGTGGTGTCTATGGCGTACAGTGATTACTTAACATCAATGCACACACCTTTGCTATTCTTCATACTTTAAAAAGATTCGACGAGTTTTCATAAAACAGAGATACAGTTCAATTCACGCATGTGTCTAGAAATGTATCCATTTCCACGACTAGAAAATGTTTGTGGTTGAATACAAGAATGTAATTCACTTATGTCTCTACGGAAAAACACCCGTTAACAGTATTAAATTTTAACCTTTCCTCTGAATACTTGTTCTGTCTGCATTATTTTATTTTGACGTGTTCATTTTCACGTCTGCTTATACATGAAGTATGTTTCAAATGACGTTAAGATGCTTGCATGTGATAAATTTAACTATAGACTGTTTTCAATTCTTTTATTGGTGTATATCTTGTGAAGATAGTACTATTAATTATTTTTTACTATCTTCTTAATGTACTTAAAAAAACATATTTTGTAAAAAAATGCTTATCAAATATTTTAGGACCAAATTCTAAATCAATGAGATCATGGGTGAGATCCTCAGAATGAGAATGGGCAAGCCATAGTCCACCACGCTGGCCAAGTGCGGAATAGTAAACTTCACACATCTTTAAGAACTGTACTGAGAACGCTTAGATATGCAAGATTCCTCACGATTTCCTTCACCGTTATAGCAAGTGATCAATAATTTCTGATAAGCACATGACCTCGAAAAATCGGAGGTTCTTGCGGGATTCGAGCCCCGGACCCATAGGGTGAGAGGCGAGAATCTTAACCATTAGTCTATCACTGGTTAATTTTTCAATAATTTATATTTAATGTTACCATAATTCATAAAATGTAAAGAAACGTAACAATTTTTTAAGATAGCCGTAAAGTAATTTTTACAATTTATGTCTTTGTTACTATCATTTATTTCGACAATAATTGAAGTAACAAATCAAATATATATAATTTGGCATGGAAGGAACAGTTTTGTCTAAACACTTATCAAATTATTACAATAATATTAAGTTTAACATTACATTCAATATTACAAATATATTATTTAAAATTTCGTATGACAACAGTATTTAAATAATGTAAAATTATCTTTGAATATCTTTGACATCCGTCACGCAATGTTTTCAAGCCATTAAGACGCTTATATCGTTCAACTAAAATGCAATATTGCGTAGACGATTTTGTAACGACGGGTACATTGTTTTATGACTTCGCTCCAGAAATAAATGGAAAGAAAGATTTTTATTTGCTAACGGCTGACGGTATATAAATCCAGCAGTGCGAAGTCATTGCATTAAATTTCACTAAACAGCTATAAGACTTGAGGAAAGTTTATTTTGGATTTTTGCAAGTTATACCATAGATCTAAATTAACGGCACGCATGACGCGGCGATCACCGTACCGGTCTGACGTAGAGGGTTCCAAGTTCGATTCCCGCTAGGTATAATCGTGTGCTGGTTTGGTATTCGGCTGTGTATGGTGTGAGGTTCATTTTCGTAAATGAGTAGAGGCGATTGTTTAGATACTCCATTGTATTTTGTCTTAAACCGAAAGATACCGAGGTTGGTTGGCGAAACTATTACATTAATAAATTAAGAAACTAAAATAATACCAAAAACATGATGTAATTGTTCTATTTAATCTAATTTGGAAATGGTGCCTCGTGTGAGATCACATGATGCAATATCTATGACTAATTACAAGTAAGCACAATCAAAACGATAGATTTTCATCCAGAACACAGAGAATCCTAGTGTAGGGATAGCCCCACACATAGAAGTACAGAAAGTGTTTTTTAAGAGCTTTGCCCTGTATCGAAATGACAACAATGAATGAGCTGGGTCATTCGATTCCAGAGCATGAGAGAAAATAAGAGCCACGACTTCAAAAACCTTTCGATATTTTTTTCTAGTGAGGTGTCTGAAGCGTCTACTATTATCGGACACGTTCAAATACGAAACCAAATGAACTCGTGGGTACATTTATTGATTTAAATCTATGACATTTATGTTCTTAGGCGTTTTCATTCGCTACCTTTATCCACTCTATGATAGAGTTAAAACTATTTATTACTTTGCATTTGCTATAAATATTCTGTCTTATAATAGCGATCTTAAGCCGTTTTGGTTTTAAAGGTGTGATAAGACAAAATAAATAGGTGGTAAAACTATAGTTCGTCTGGGGAAGTTCCACCGCCGCCCTCATAATCCGACGTGAAGCAATTCTTGTGATTCGGTTGGAGGTGTTTGCCGGGTATACTTACAGCGAAGCGGCCATCTTAGTCCTCAGGAGTAGTAACGCATCTGCATACGATCTCAGAGAGTATTTCGGTTAGACGTGGGTGTCCATGAGCTGTAGTGACCACTTAACACCTGGTGGCCTACACGTTCGTTTGTTACTCTTCTTATACAAAAAATACATGTGTCTACTTATATAAATACGTAAGAAGTTATACTTCTTTGTCGTAACAGAACAATAATAACTTCAAAAATTTTACACCGGATGCCAGTACTCTACGTTTGTAAGATAAAGGATAAAATAATGAAATAAAGACATTAAATACAATTGATAAAGGTGTAAGTAAGAGAAGTATAACTTAAAAAAACATGATTTTATTGAAGTAACGTTTGTTCATACATTCTTAATTTATTTTTACACAATTAAATAATAATAATTTATAATGTAAACAAATAAAAATAATACATACCGACAGTTCACCTCAAATCTAGAAATGTACTTAAATTATTCTCCTTGGAGACTAGCTTCGCATTTGTGATATCTAGCACGCAGCTTTTGTTTAATTCGGAAATAATCATAAGCAGCCAACTTCGTGGTGTCGATTTTAGAAGTCGATGTGCGCGCGCATTTTCAAAATTCACTCTCATCATTTTACCCAAACGCGCCAAAATAAGTAGAACATCAAAAATAAACAAAATGTTTTTTTACGTTTTGTTATCATGAAAATGAGCATCAGTGGATAGTAAAAATGCAGTTATTCTCAAATAGCCTATCAAATTGTGTCTTTTTTTTTATAACTAAACCTAACGATAAGGCTGACGGGCCACCTGATGGGAAGTGGTCACCGTCGCCAATGGACATTTGCAACACCAGAGGAGTCGCCAATGCATCGTCGGCTTTGAAGAAGAGAATGAGAAGAAGAGAATGAGAGAACAAAGTGTCTGCCTTCAAATCAGTTTATTTCTGTAGATTTATTTCTCTGTATTTATCATCGATTTTAAAGCTACTTCAAATATTGTGATTCTGTTTTAGTGCATCACTCTCATCGTAAATAGTTTTAAATTCTCACACCTCGTTACGTTTTATGACTCACTCGACTTCTCTTGTCTATAATCCAGTATGAATATTTTGGTACAAGTATGTAATAAATCTATGGAGATTGTTAATAAATACATGTGTCTCATAATAAAAAGATATGGGACGCGACGAATTTGTTTAAAATTACGCGCATTATTATCATATAGTAGTGAGAGTTTAGGGTTTGGATAATCAAAGAAAAACATCTTTTTTGTTAAGTTTGAAGTTAACTGATATTAAATGATCATGAGCAGTGATAGCCTAGTGGTTAAGATTCCGGCTTGTCAAGCTGAATGGCCGGGGTTCGAACCCCGCACGCAACTCTAATTTTGCGAAGTTATGGGCGTATTAGAAATTAATTATCACTTGCTTTAACGGTGAAGGAAAACATCGTGAGGAAACCTATACATCTGAGAGTTCTTTGCAAAGTTCTTGAAAGTGTGTGAAGTCTACCAATCCGCACTTGCCCAGCGTGGTGGACTATAGCCTAATCCTTCTCGTTCTGAGAGGAGACCTATGGCCAGCAGTGGTTTTTTATTGTTTTATATAATAATTTACTACAACAATAATGTTGGAAGTATTTAAAAAGAGTTCAAATATTATTCTTATGAATACACCATGTGTATAGTTATGTTAACCACAGAGGTAAACTTGCGTCAATCCGATTGCCTAATTATATTTATTGCATAGTTAATCATGGTTTGCGAAAGTTCAACAAACACCTATGAAATATACGGGTAGTTTTATTTACCATAGCAATCATTTTAGTGAGAGATGTTTTTGCATGAGCCCCTATTTGTTTGGTTCTTTGTGTATTCGATCGGTTCTCTGTCAAAGGAACTCACCTTTTGTATATTGCATTTGTTTGATTGCGCGCAGTCCTTACAAAGGCTCGGGTGGTGAGCGGAAGATCGTGTTTTGCGTCGCGATCGTACGGCTTTGTCTTTGTGACCGTTAACGTCATCTTTCGCGTTGTCTTTCCTGACGTCATCCGCAGACCGCCAATAGTTCTTTATTTCATTCTGTTTAAATGTAAAGTAAGAGAATTTGTCAAATAGACAATATTTATACATTCGAGACACGAGTCAGAAAGCACTTGTTTGAACTTTATGTCAATTAAAAATTCTATAATAGTATATTAATATTAAAAACTTTATTTATATAAATAGTCGTTTCAAATCCGTTTTATATATATACAATGTTATATCATTTAACTTGTATAAATGACATTAAGCTTGTATTAAAACACAAATGCTGTATATGTAAATATACATACAGCATTTGTGTTTTAATACAAGGTTAATCTATTATTTACTACTATTATTCAGTTGTAGATAAAAACATTTTTAAAGCGAATAAGCATGTTTTTGCTTATACATAACTTGTAAACCAAACAAATAAATAAACAAAAATAAATTTATTCAAATTAAACTGTTAATACTGTTCAAAATACAATAGCTTTTGGCTTGTTCGGAGCTAAAATAGTAAAAGTTTGGCCAGTCACCAAGTTCCGGATTGAATTTGCCGCAACAAGCGCTGTTTTTCGCTATTACCAGTATCCACTTGCCAATGAAAGCAAGTTTCTAGATGGTTAAATTTGTACTGACTTTAAGAAACGTTCATGCATAATCATGCCTATCGCTCGCTTGTAGATGTAGATCGCTTCATATTTTTTCGGGTTTCTTTAACAAAACTAGATAAAAGTTTTGAAATATGTTGTTAATGTAATGAACTTTGTATTAATATATAACTTAAATATTTTCGTATAATTTTGGGAGGCCAGGTGATGGTAACAATAAGACACCTTTCCATTAGGATTGTGATAAAAAAATATAACTTATGTTAATCAACATACAAATTATTATAACAATTTGCAAAGTTATACTTCTTTTGGCGAGTTTGAGAAGAGAAATCAGAGTGTATAGCGTATATATAATGTTTAGCGTGTGACGAAGTTGCGCGCCGATGTAACACATAATTAAGTATTTAAATTTAGGTGTTTTTTTTATCCAATCTTTTTCGTAGTATCTAATTTCGTCATTGGTCGTTTGCTCAATTAAAATTTGTTTAAATGCATAAAAAATATTTTAAAAGAACTATAAAATATATTTACTTTCGTCATTGGTCGTCTCATCTAAAATTAGATTGAATGCATAAAAAATAATTTATTAATTACGCCAATAAAGTATAACTTCTTACACGCCTGCATATGTACACACATAGTTTTTCCAAACACAAACATTCGTAACGCTAACAATTAAAAGATACATATAAAAACAAACTTACTTGAGAGAAGCTATCGCTTGAATGTGAACCCGAATTGGATTCGTCGTACTGTAATTCATTGTTCTCGGAGAAGCATTCACTCGACAACTTCGATTTGGCCAATTCACGTTGCTCGCGCTCCCTTCTTTCGTTCCGCTATAAAATTATTTACTTATGGAAATTACCTTTCAAAATGATCAATCGTACTTTGTAACTAATTTACAATTTACCTCGGAACTGAACCCTTCAACCAGAATGGCTACTAGTAAATTAAACAGAACATAATTGCCAAAAGTCATCAGTGCCACGAAATATAATGCGGCCCAGTGACTTGTTTTTTCCATACCGTTGAATAACACAACATTCCAATCTTCTTGTGTCAACACCTGGAAAATATAAGGTTAATTGAATACCGTACCTGGATAACGGAGCATGCTACCACAACATGTATATCCAAATTTAATATCATTAATAAATCAAAATAAGCAAGGTGTGCTGTTTTCGTGTATAAGTCGTGCTTCAGTGTTCAAATTTGGCAAGTGTCAAATGTGACATTGTAAATCAAACAAAATAAAATAATTCCGTTAGTCCAGAAAGTGTTAGTGTTACATGTTTGTGTATGTAGCTGTTTTAGTGTACACAAAATATACATTAGAATGAAGGGGAACACAGACGGCGATTTGGAGTACACAAGCAAAAAGGGTCCAGCATTTTCTATCACTACTAAGCAAGATGCACTAACTACGGAGCGCTCCTTAAAATGCACTACTTACTATCAAACAAAATAACTAATTTACTACGAGTTTCTCGCTCGTTTCAGTTTTCGATATTGTACCCGATCAATCTGGTGATGTTCAAATAAGTAAAGTTTGAACTCTCTGAAATTTAGCTTGATCGAACAGATGATAATGTTTGAGCGGCACGAGAAACACGCGGCGTCTACCTCTAAAAGCAAATTCGAATAGGATCGCAAATAAACCGGACAGTATACGTTGGCTAACATTAGTCTCTCAAGGCTTACCTGGAAGACGGTGACGGTAGCCCAGAGGATGTTATTAAAATGTTTCCTGTCGCACTCACACTTGGGATGATGTGAAATGATCTCCGGGCAGGTACAGTCTCGCTCAACGCCATTGTCTTCGACGTACTTGCAAAACTTACCACCGAATAGATACATGCCCAGAATACTGCGCGTCGTGAGTCCGATGAAAAAATGAAAGAAAAACAAAATGCTATGCGCAAACGCCGCGACCGAGTCGTCCTGACGATATATTGTTGCGTACGCGACGGTAACACTGCATTCTGCCGTGAGAATCTTACCAAAACTTATTTTACATATAGCAGAATTACATATGATATATTCGTAGGATATTGAAACGATGTGATGTGACGACGATACAATCGTTATTAACGATGCGAGCGTGAAATTGTTAAACAATTTTAAAGTGATTTTTTGTAATATTTAAAGTAAAATAAGTTTCGCTTATACGAATGTTATATTTAAACAATTTAGAAGCGAAATTAGTGAAGCAGTGTTATCGCCGTAAATACGCTACCACCGATGGTTAATTAACATATCAAAATTATGTACCTACTGAATTAATAACATTTTATTTAGTGCATGTTCCCCAATAAAATTATTATCGTAATTAACATTCATCTTTATTATACTGCCTCATTATCTCAGAACAATAAAATGCAATGAAATAAAACGAGAAGAGAAAAATAGGCGAAAGAAATGTGCATAAAAGATACTGAAAGTTTTCATTCAGACCGACTCGCAACTTGGTCGTTTAAATGTCATTCATATTAAATGCATCAATTTAGTAATTTAAGATATCATGTTTGTATTAATGCATAAAGAAAATTGAAGGAGAAAATAACGTGAATGGTCTAAAATTGTAAAAAAATAACAAAAAATGGAAATTGCAATGCGAAAAATAGGAATAGAATCGGAAATTGTTGAAGATTGTTATTGAAGTTAATAAAAGAAAAATGCAGAAATGCAGGTCTTATTACGAAACCAGTGAAATTTTACCTTAAACACAAAGAAACGAAGGTAAAAAAAAATTAAATACTAATAACTTCACTAATTTCGTAGAAATAATACTTTAGACAGACTTAATAAATTATAGAAGCGGCATGCACAAGTGACAGAGATACTGTTTATACTGAGTATAGCTGTAGTAGTGGGAGTTATAGAATCGACGTAGGGGTTACTCGCGACTCGGCTCGACCGACCTCAATCTAACCTTCTACTCAACCAAGCTCTCTGACTAAATGTGCTCTCGACTTTTAATGGGTAATACTTTACGTCACAATATAACAAAGTGATCATGAGTCTAAGTGAAATTGGAGCGTTTGTTACCAATGGTTCTAGATTTATTTACTACGCGGGAACTAGGGTAGCGGTTACGCGACTGAACGCCTGTTGACAATACACAATGCTGCAAGCGTATTCAAACGAACAGTAAGTCATTTAAATGAAAATGAAAAATTGGACGAACATAAATCGAATCTTGCAACAGAGTGAACAGTCGTCGATTGTGTACTCGCGTGGTTAGTCGATTAGCCGTCACAAGGACAATCTTCTGTTAACAGGGATTGTCATTCTGTCGTGAGTGTTGCCTGCAGACGGACCCGAAGGTAAGCGTTTAGTAAAATGTTGCAAGTTCAGTCTGTTTTGAATTGTCTGTTAGATACTTTATTGAAAATGTTGAATACCTGAAACACCGTGACAAAGGCCCACAAGAGCGAATCAAAGTTTTTTCTGTCGCACTCTTGGTCGCCCTCTTCGTCTTTCTCGCAGAATTTGCACCCGAAGAGGTTCATACCGAGGATGCTGAACGTTACCACGCAATATACGATTAGATAACAATACGATAGCTATTGTCCTTTCCACATATAAAGGTAGAGATACGATATACAAGAAAGAATACATGTCTATAGAAATAGGTGTAGATTTATACTAAGGTGACGAATGATATGGTGCATGTGTAAATAAACTCAGGTGGACAAAGCACAAAAGCGTGAAAGACAACACGATAAATAAGATTTAATAGAAGAAGAAGAAGAAGAAAAAGTTTGTAGAGAGTGTGGATAGTGGTAGTGTATAGTAGGCAAATGTCAAAGAGAGAAGTGGTTAACACATAAGGATCGAAAACGAAAACAGGGGAAATCACTCACAGTTAGATTAGTGCACGGGTTAAGGGATGCGGGTGTGACAGTTAAGTAGAAACTATTCATATTTACGAAGAGTTGAATAAATCTTCGTTCGCTACGGAAAAATGAAAGATTCGATTGAGCAATCAATGCGTGATTGCTTGGGAGCGTAGACTACTCGAAAACTACTAGTAATGATTTTAATCATAGAAGGATAAAGTAAAACAAAATATGACAAAGTTCCAAATTTAAGTGTGTAAGCAAAACCTAATCATAATTACGCAAGTTCAAGATAGTCTGGAAATTAAGAAAATAAGGAGCTTCTTTCAAATATAGTTATTTGATGTAACCGTTTAAAATATGCTCGACTTGTTAGCGTTTAAGGAGTAAAGATAAATTTGAAATGAAACAGTAAGAAAATTAAATTGTAAAGTAAACCATAGAGAAATAATAAATTTAATGCAGCAGTTTCAAATAGATTAGGTGTTCCTTTAATAGAGTATTTTTTGTGATTCTTTTAATTCGTTTGTTTATTGACATGCAATTTATTTGAGTATTTTAATATTATAAATTTTACACTTCGGTGGTGTGTTATGCATTAAAATAAAACAAACTAAATATGTTTATTAACACACTCCCGTCGATAAAACCAGTAAGTACACTGTATCTGTTTCTCACTTATCCTAGTTTTCATGATAATCGGTTTATTCGATTTAAGTAATTACCTGAATATGAAAATGAAAAGTACTAGGAGGGAAAAGAATACAGCAACATTATCCATCGTCCGCAGCATGACGAAGAGCTGTCGTCGCAAGTTCGGCATAAACCGAACTAACTTCAATATGCGTAGGAGCCGAAATGTGCGCAGTACTGACAGACCTGAACTTCCTGCTAAATCCTTGTCGCTTTTTAGACTCTGCGCTAATTCGAATGCACTGGTAAAAATGATAAAATAATTTCAATCAAATAAGTTCAGTAAAAAATTAGGAAAATTTTAGATGTGTTTATTTAGAATTTTGATTTACCTTAATATCACGATGACTCCGTCGAAGACATTGAACCCATTGGATATGTACTTAAAAGGCCCTTCTGCAACGATTTTAAGTATCATCTCAATCGCAAATATCGCTGAGAAAACAACATTGCTGATTTCGACAATAACTGTCAACTCTTCAGGTTGGTTGTGGTATTCGATACCCATTGAAAGGGTATTGATGAGAATAGCTAACAGTATACCTAGAAAGAAAAAAAGATTTAGCGTCCAAATATCTAAAAAAATTGTTTATAAATAGGTACATATATTTTTGATAAAAATTTATACCTTGTTGAAAATATTTGTGGTCGGCAATTGTCTTTATATGTTTTCTAAGCAGCGATAGTAGTTTTGATATTCGTTGATAAGACATTGAGCATACATTGGAGAATCTACCCTTTCTGGTTTCTTTGGCTGCAGCTTCTGCCATGATTAAATCTACACAGCATGAGAAATCTTCTATTTCTACAATCTGTAATCGGTTTTTTAAAGAACAAAGATATAAAAAGCTATTCTGTAAAAAAAAACAATTGGAAATAGGGTAATTTTATAAATTAATTTTGACTTGACGTTCACGTTTACCTTAGTATCAGACTTCTCTTCTCCAGCTCTTTTGCTTATTCCTTTAGTGAGTTCTTCAAAGAATGAGTCCAACGCAACTTGTCCCGTTGGCAACGCCGCTGAGAGCGCTCCAGACAAGGCCAGCAATTCTTGGCAGGACATGGTCCCTCCCGCCGCTGCACGCTCCTCGGCCGTGTCGCCTGCCGGCAGGTCGAACTCTACGCCCCCAAATTAGTGTCACTACAGTGCAATTCCACTATTTTCAATTGCATTATTTCTAACTACCTTAAAAGTACCTGGATCACAGAGAACATTGTCCTATTCAACAAAGTTTTTTATTATGGTGCTTAATTCTCTTGATTCGCTTTTTTATTTCAAATACGAATCCACATTTATGTGAGATACTTTTAAGGTTAAACATCACAACATATAGGAGTGATAAAAATACATTTAACACAGATTTCCCATAAAACAATTCGACAAAGCTGAGGACTTGACACTATCCTATGCTGTAAAGGTAGAAGGCGAGAACACCTAGATAGTTTTAGTGAAGACTAGATTTAGGGAAGTGCCTATAGAAAGGTAGTGGAAGAGTAAGAAGTTCGAAGATCAGATTGCGCATGCCCGTCTAATAGCGCGTCTAGATCTACTGTTTCTAGACTCACCACTTTGGCTCTTTAGCCAGTCAGGTTGGCACAATGAATCTACAAATATTTACGCATATGTTAAGATATTCCAATTGCAATGAAAGTTTTTATAGAGATTCCGTAAAAATTGCACAAGGTTAAGCAAGATTCAGAACGTGTTAAAAGTTTGAATCGAGGGTGCGATTATGTTAGATTAAAATGATAGTTGTAGCATAAAGAATTGTATTCGAAACGAGAATGTTATTATCGTTTGACCTCATTTCTGTTATAGAGAACATTGCGTAGTTACCTGTTTGTGTCATCTTTTCTGAAGAACATACGTTATGAGGATGCGCCACATGAGGCGCATTTGGTGCATGTAGGAGTACTGTATCGCTGAACATCACTGATGAGCGGCGACGCGCGAGAGATGGCGGTGATAACAGCGAGAGGTTGGACGCGTTCTGCGTAGCAATAATAAAAGTAGGTGAAATTCTTTCAAATGTTTTTTTTTTTTTTTTCCGCATCCAGCTGTCAGCGTATAGTCTCAATAGTTTGTAGAACTTTTTGTTAGTTACTTCAGTGTAAGCGGCAATAATATAGATGTATTTAATATGATTTTCAGGGTTGTCAGCGTTGTGTCTCAATAACTTGTAGAAATTCTTGGAAGTTACTGCAGTGTTAGCGACAATAAGCCAGATATATTTATATATTTTTTTAGGGTGGGTACAGATGTCTATGGGTAGTAGTTATAATTTAATTTGAGTTCAAATAAATAAATAACGCTTTCTACTCTCATGGCACCAGACAAGCATTCCCTGCGTGCCATAGACACATGCGAAAACAATTTATGAACACTCATATAAACTCATCATTTAGATGTCTGCTGACCGGGAATTGAACTCGAAACTTTACGTGTTCGATCACTATGGGTATTGCTACACCACGCGTCTCTATATTACAAGTTATTAAGATTGAAGAATCAGAATTTTGTGACTTTACGATGTTATGCGATGATTTTTCCTTTTACCATTGTACTTAAATTAGGTTAAATTGGGTATTCTTTTTCAATAACATTACCTCGAGGTCAGCGGCCGAGAGCGAGGGTACGCGCAACAGGCTGGGTCGGCTGACGGGCTCATCGCCCCCCTCCTCCCCTTTGCCGTTACCCTGTAACAAAACCTGGAGCTGACACGGCTGAGGAGCGAGAATATAAAGGCAATATGACAACTTTGACGACATATTTTTAGTTGCGTCTACTATGCGAAAATGGATTTTCTACACTTTAAATATTCATAGCAGTATTCAACTATGAACCTCGTGTATTTAACGTATAGACGGTTTTCCAAAAGTTACATAAGAAACATTTTTGAGAACTTCGTTATAATAATAGAAGTTCCAAAAAATGCATTTTATGTACATTTTATATTTACTACAATTTATGTTACGCAAGACATTCACGATAAAAGCCGATCTATTCAAAAGCGAAATCTTGAATGATTGACTTTGAACATCAGTGACAAAATATAAGGTCAATCTGACATCAAACGATCCAAGTAATTTCTTATCTAGATGCGAATAATACCATTTATCAAAATAAATACGTTTTTGTGAAAATAGCTCGATCTGTAAAATCTAATTTCACGGGGTTTAAATTGATATACAATAGTAGAGGAACCGACCACACTTAAGAAGAGTGAGGGTTTCCAAATAAGTTTTATTATGATATGCTGGTTTATTTTAGACGAAGTCTTAGGTTGACAAATTGTTATTTTTGTGTGTTTAAGCGTGCAGGCCACCTGATACTAAATGGTCACTGCAGTCCATGGGCACCTATATCTAACTTTAAATAAACCTGAGGTCCTATCTGAGGTCGTAAATAAATGCGTTACCACTTCTGAGGATTAAGATAGTCGCCTTTCTGTAAGTGTACCCGGCAACCGCACCTTGGATAGGTGGTAGAACTATAGTTAGTCCGGGGAAGTACCACCGCCGCCCTCATGGTTGCGATTGCCGGGTACACGTATAAGCGAGGCGACCATCTTAGTCCTCAAGATTATTGACGCATCTACGCACGACCTCAGATAAAACTTTACTTTTGTTTGAGGTTAGATGTGGGTGTCCATGGGCTGCAGTGACTACTTAACATCAAGTGGCCTGCACGCTCGTTTGCTACTCATGTATCTTTAAATAAAAAGCAATCTCTCCAACTACAGCACAAGAATTGCTTCACGGCGGATTGTGAGAGTAGTGGTGGTATCTCTTCGGTCGAACTATCAATATACACTTCAAATACCATAAATTAGATATCGGAATTCAAAAGTAAAATTCATTAAACCCAGTATGTTGTAATTGTATTCCCCCGCCCAAAGGTTGTCTGGCAGAGATCGCTGCCTTAGCGATAAGACCGCCTTTTGTGTATAATTTTACGCTTTTGTGTATCGTGTTTTTTTCCTTGGTGTGCACAATAAAGTATATTGTATTGTGTTGTACGTTGATATGAACTTTTATTTTTTATTATACTTTCTATATAAGAAATAGTTTTGCTTACAGTCTTTATTTATTATTTGATTTATGTAACTGTTCATGTACAAAAGAGTCGTATAAATAGTGCAATTTAAAAAATAATGTATTTAACACAAATTCTTTTTTTAGTTTATAAATAATTAGATTTACCGGATGATAGGATATAAATCGTTAGATTTACCTGAGGATGCATCTTTGGACAACAAGGATGGTGTTGCTTAGGCCTGTTTGCAGGTAACTGTAGCGTTTCGCGACTTCGCCATCTAAACTGTGCTCTTTGATGATACCGGTAGACCCTAAAATGTAACATGACTACAAGTTTTTATTTTTGAATACTTACTTCTGGCTACTCGAGGCTCCAAGAGACGTCATGGGACGGTACTAAATATAATAGTGTTTTGCTTAGGTTTAGCACAGGGTGGGTAGATAGGTAGCTACTACACAAAGTTTGTAGATGGCGCCACCTTACATAACTTACGACAGACACAAATATATTGTAATTATTAGAAGTTAATATTCATCATCATCATCTACTCTTGAGTAATCTTAGGCCATAGTCTACCACGCTGGCCAAGTGGATTGGCAGACGATACACACCTTCGAGAACCATAAAGAGGATTCTCAGATGCATAAATTTTCTCGCGACGTTCCTCGCAAGGTCTGAATTATTTGTTGTCAAACTTTTATACAGATCATTATTTTAGTCATTTACGATAAAAAGAAAGAAATCACATTCACTGACATGAGTCATATACGATAAAAAATCGTAAAATGATATACAAATATCAGAGTGGGAGAAAGGGACTAAAATGTAACTATGAGTAAATTTATATCATTATCATCATAATCATCAACCCATTAATGTCCCACTGCTGGGCCCGGGTATCCTCACAGAATAAGGGTTCACACATACACACACAAATTTTTATATTTGCCCTGAAAATCTGAATTCTTAATAAAGATTGAAAAGGTTGATCTGATCCTTTTTACCTTAAACACGTTTGACAATATTACTAAATGTCTCCTTCGAAATGTCTTTAGAGTAACACGCTCCACCAATCCGCAATTGGAGCAGCGTGGCGGAGTGTAACCCTTCCGTAGTCGTGGCAAGATCAGAGCAATAGGACATAAAAAGAGTTAAAGCTAATCGTGTCTTCAGAGAAAAAAAAACGCTTTTTATCTCATGGCCACGAGGATTTCCTGTGTCGTGGATATCATGGATACATACAAAGACAAGGACATAAATGCCCAGACTCAGAACAGAAACCTAAATTCATCATTATGTCTGCCTGGTCGGGAATCGAACCCGAAACCCTGCGCGTCAGACCGGCTTAGTGACCGTAGCGCCACGTGGGTCGTCAAGCAATTGAAAGAAATATTCCAATTTAAAAATCTTATTACAAATAACAAACCTGATCTTTTTTGCCATTCTTCTTTTAAATCTTCTCCACAAATGCGCAACATATTTCACTATCTCCGCGTAACAAGTAGCCGGCTCACTGTTATTGGTGGACGAAGCCAATGTCGATGAAGACGTGAAACGGGCCCTTTCGGCTCGCATGCGTTCCATTTCACGCTTTTTAGTTTCACTAAACTGTGTCGCTATAACGACCAGGCATAGGTTGATCATGAAAAAGGATCCGATCTGAAAAGTAAATCGATCTTTAATGATGCATATTACAAGGAAGCGTAAAACAATTTATTATTAGGAAAATGGTTTAATAAGAGGATTATAGTATATTGACAAGCAGTGATAGCCTATATTAAGATTCTGGCCTCCCACGCTGGGTCTCCGGGGTCTTCCGCACGCACCATTGATTTATCGAAGTTATGTGTGTATTAGGAATTATTTATAACTTGCTTTAACGGTGAAGGAAAACATCGTAAGGAAACCTACACATCTGAGGGTTCTATGTAAATTACTCGAAGCAGTGTGACGTATACATTTCAGCACTTGACCAGCGTGGTGAACATGGTCTAATCCTTCTCAGCCTGAGAGGAAATCCGTGCCCAGTGGGACATTAATAGTTTGATGATTATGTTGATGTTGATGATGATTTTGATGATTATGATGTTGATGATGATTATGTTGATGACGATGTTGATGGTGTTGATGTTGATGGTGTTGATGTTGATGGTGTTGATGATGATGATGTTGATGATGATGATGTCGATGATAACATTGATGATGAAGAGATTTATAGGCATAATAATATTGCTATTAAATCAGTCTAATAATGAAAAAAATACAAGAATACTTACAACAATCAAAAGTACGAAGTAGATCCAGTCCCAAAAACTGTGTGCGTCTTGCACGTAATACATAATGTCTGTCCAACCTTCTAAAGATATTACCTAGAAGAATAAATAACAGAAAATAATAATGATTTACGTTCATGTAAGTTTCATGAGTTTTTTTAAGTTTGAGGAGTGGCAAACCAGCGTGAACGCTACTTGGTATTAAGAGGTCACTGCAGCTTTAGATACCCACATCTAACCTCAAAAAGGAATGTAGTTTGAGGTCGTACGGAAATGTGTACTACTCCTGAGGATTAAGATGGTCACCTCGCTGTCAGTGTATTCGGCAACCGTACCTCTCTAAACGAAACACAATGACTGCTTCACGGTGAATTATGAGGACCGCCCACATAATTCACCGTGACCGGTAGTGCTTTCCCGGACGAATTATAATTCTACCACGTATCATGTCATTAAGGAATTATACAATATCTGTTAATTAACTTTAAGACAACAAAATAATAATTAATAAAATAATAACAATAAAATAATAAGTTAGTCAAATCAGATTACAAGATCAAATAATACACACGGCACATTAATATAAGCAATAACCTTATGTCGAACAACAATAAACAAGATGGCAGCTCAATTTATGGTAATTTTCTGTTTTTAAAGAAAAACAGTTAGTCAATATATTAATATTAAATATCTGTAAAGGCACATCTAATATTGGTTATAAACATACACTTGATTTTTTTTTATCTTAGAAGGTGTGCAGGTCACCTTATCTTACCTTGTCAATGCAAGCCATAGTCACAAGGTCACATCTACGCCCATCCCCAAACAGTACTGTAGTTCTACATCACCTCGTACGTAGATGCGTTACTATCCCTGAGAGCTAAAATGATCACCTCGCTTGTGTAACCGACAACCACATCTCTCAAAAGGAAACACAAGAACTACTGGTATTTCCCCGGTCGAACGAGTTTTATCACTTATTGATGAAGGTAGTAGAACTATAGTTCGTGAAGCAATTCTCGTGTTTTGATTAGAGAGGTATGATCGCCAGGTTTATATAAGTACCGCATCAAACTACAATCGTATTTGGGCTTAGATGCGGATGTCCATGGGCTGTAGTGACCACTTACCTTCAGTGGCCTGCACGTTCACTTGCTACTCTCCTTTCATAAAAAATACTACACTTACTAAATACTACACTTACTAAAAACTATACTTACTAAAAACTATACTTACTAAAAATATAGCCACCCAAGCGAGACCGATATTGTCGAAGGAGATCGTTCCTTGAAACGGATTTGGGCCCCGTTGGGTGCAGTTGGTGTAATACTGGTTCCAGTTCACGCACGATGTATTCGTTGGCGTGTTGTACGAGAACGACCTGGCCGTCTCGTTACACACCAATGGCCCGTAGCGGTATGGAGGGAAGTCACCACAGAGGTGCATTCCACTGTCTTCAGGAGTAGTGCAGATGTAATCCAATTCCTTGGAGAATTCGTAGTGCAGCGATATGCTGTATAAATCAAAGTTTATGTTAATAAGTTTCATAACGCTTCCGTAAATTTTTCTTTGGCAGAGAAGAGAGTTGTTTAATTAGAATAGGAACAAACTTTTTGGAATTCGACCTTATCACTGTTACGAAAGTTATTTATATAAATTAAAATTGAATTACTGTTAGAAATATTTATATATCTTCACACTTTTGTGAAGCACGTTATTTTTCGTTTGCTCGGTTTAAAGATAGTATTTTCATGGGGTGAAATGTTCGGTGGCAACGTTATGTGGGTTAGAATTGTGAAAGATCTAATGTAATTACAATGGATTGATTTAACAGATAACAGACATGTTTTGTCTCGCAATGTTAAGTCGACAAGATCTACCGATTCGATGATTAGGTACTTATTGTTAAGGACACTGAATGTTCAAGAAATCTAATTTCAGATCTACGACAATCTAGGCAGGTACGTCTATAAAATAAATGAAGTTTAGATAGCCATTCAACGCTTAATTAAACAGATGCCATTACTATTCATGCGATTGATAAAATTATTTAAGGGAATATCTACGACGATCACATGCAAACAATGAAAGCCGAGGGAAGAGTTAAGTGGGGAGATAATTAGTTATTTCTGAATGGGCTCGTGCTGATAAAGGAGTATTGAAAAAGTGAGGTGAACATTAGTAGATGAGAAGATTAACGTCAACAGCCTCTTTGTTGTTATCATTTAATGGCAGCACCGGTAGTAGGCGGCTCGGGCTCACGGCCGGAACATGACCGTAGGCCATAACCCACGTCGTTTCGTTCGCTACCCGTTACCGCCCTTGTTCCCTTGATGATCGCCATAAGGGCATTATTGTGGTCTTTAACTTTTGTGAATTATGCTATTGCCGTTTTAAAGAGGTCAACATACTTCGAAACCGAAATTTCCATCACAAATTCACTTTTGGATGTCATACTAAATGTTTATGCAAGGCTTTTTCGTATTCAAAAGCGTTGGCAAATAAAATGAAAGATAACGTCAGCCACGATAAGATTCATGGAACATTCACAGGCAAATAAATGAAATTATCAATCAAGCCAAGATATGTTATTTACGTGGTTATTAGTAACTGTTGTGCAAATGTTTTATGTACAACTGATATCTTTATGGCTGGTATGTTATTTGTTCATTAATCATACGATATTATGATGTTTTTGTATGTTATTTATATACAAGTGTTGCATTATGTTTGCGTTATGTGTACATCGGCTTAGGTCTATAAAAGTGATTCAGACGAAATAACATTGACTGGAAAGTATACAAAAATATCTTTAAAACTGAAGTAGACAGAACTACCCAAATGTTTTTATCCATTTGAAATAAACTGGCAGTTCTTTTCGTTCAAACAATGACATGAAGGGTACGCAACAATTACTGGATCATGAAAAGTTATTTGTGCACAAAACTGCCAGTTTATACGGAAGCAATGATAGCACATCTGGACGGCAGATGTGTGAAGGTACACGATACAACATATTCCAATGTCCGTAATAGAAACACTTATTTTAATCCGAAATCCTTACGAGTTGAGTCTGACGCGCACTCTGTACCATTCGGACAGGTCTCTGGAAAACAAATTGAGGAATGGTGACGGTGTCATGTATGTCCCTGAGTATGCTATATTAAGTATGATTAGTCCATTATGGTCAACATTCAAAGACGCTTCTTTACAAACATCACATTTTAACATTACTCATTATTAATGAATCGATTTTTCGTTTTGTATTAGTTACATCTTTAAATGTTTCTGTTAATTGTACACTAGTGCTATGTGTCTAGTTTTCATACTCATCTACCTTATATATTTAACAATCTAGATTCAAATAACTGATCCATTTTCACGTATAGCAATCCTGTGTTATATCGAAAATCATGTCACGTAACAAAATTACTTAATGTTTGTAGGCTAAGATCACTACGTTCAAAACTTTTAGCCGTTCAATGATCTCTCATGCTTGTTCCAAACTTCGTGTGAGTGTTGACAGTATGCAATATTTAAGTGTAGTTATGACTTGACTATAAGCCGGTTATTTTGACATGAGCGTTTGTTATGTTAGTTCGTGGTAGTAAGAATAGTAAGTAAATATGTCAATGAAATGGAGCAGCTGTGGATATGCTCGTCATGGATATAAGCGTTAAATATTGCATGCAGTCAACGTTAGCGATGGGACGTGCCGCTAAGACGAGCGCTTTCGAGCAAATGGTTCAAAATGAAGACTCATTTATACTATTCATTCGTAGAACTTGAATCTGTATTCATATTCATGTTATTCAACTTAAAATCATATTTTTTATCACCTGGCGTAACCGAATTCATTGAAATATGTTTTGAAATGATAAAAAATTATACATACTTCGGACGCAGTACGTTTGGTGGTAAGACAAGCTCGCATCGCTGTCTTAGGATCCCTTCCCACAATTGGACTCCGACAATGCCGAATATGAAGAACACGAAGAAACATAATAGTAAGACGTTACCCAGCATCGGCAAAGTGTCCAGCAGGAGCATTACAAGAATACGCATACCTGGAAACATATATCAGTGTCAATGGCTGAAGTTTGCAAGCTTATTCCGTAGTCAATTTTGGGGTTGCGTTCAAGTCTGTCCATATAAAGCCGGAGCAATTCTCTCAGTCTTCAGGAGTAGCATCTACAATCTCAGATAGGATTTCAGTTTTGTTTGAGGTTAGACCTAGGTGTCCTGGGGCTGTAGTGGCCACTTAACATCAGGTGGTCTGCATGCTCCTTTGCCACTTTTCTGGCAGAAAATGGCTTGAGTAATCAATCTTATTTTTATAATAACAAAATAAAATAATCTTATAATTTGAATATATTTTTTATCTTCTATCCATCCATCGAACCGTCCAACGGAGTCTGACATATTTTATCCTTAAGCCAATGGGTACAATAAGGATTCCCCTGTATATACTACTGATACTGATATTACAATTGTGTTTCTGCAGTCTATCTCACCGCAAATTGTGGTTAAACTAGACTAGTAGCTTCAAAGATAAAGTAACTGAATAGACTCAGTCTATCATCCTGTCCTATTGTTGGGCACAGGTGTCCTTTCAGAATGAGAGGGATTAATACTCCACCACCTCATGCGGATTGGTAGATTTTGCACACCTTTACACATCAAAGAAATTGGAGTTCGTTCTTGCATGCGTCCTTCTAAAAGAAAAACGTCGCGAGGAAATCTTTGTGGCGACGTTTTCGTTCACCGTGAAAGCAAACGATAATTATAATTGGTGGCGGTTATGTGACGTGCTTGTTCGAGCCAATCAACGTGCTGTTCCAGCCAATCAGTGTGTATTCTGATCCATTAAGCGAGTAGTCCTCAGTTCACACATACCGCTGTAGGGGCAGACCGTTACTGTACCCGCTCGGCCACGCTAATCATCAACTGCTTAGGAAAAATACTATATACCTACA
>DWKL01000224.1:0-21603 GCA_018249415.1 Phareas burnsi | reverse complement strand
CATATAGCGAGGCGACCATCATAGTCCTCAGGAGTAGTGACGCATCCATATACAGTCTCAAACGGAACTTCGGTTTAATTTGAGGTTGGATGTAGGTGTCCTTGGGCTGCGGTGACCACTTAATATCAGGTGGCCTGCATGCTCGTTTGCTACTTTACAGACATAAAAAAAAAATTCATCAAGCCATATACCATCAAAGGCTTATTGTACTTATATAATTTAGTTTTAACAGAACGACCACTAATATATTCTACCGTTTCCATTGTATTCCTGAATGATCCCACAGGTGATCCCTAGCTAACGCAGGCAACAATTCAATAACAGTTGTTTTACGTGTTGCTTGGGAAAAACTGTAACTTCCTTCTACAAATATAACAAGGGAACATTTTAGATCCCACCGCGTGTTTTCAATGCTCCCGATGGTCCGAAAACTTTGCCACAAATTCCAGGGCCTCATGTTTGTTTACATTCAGTTTTTGGGTCCCAATTTAAACTATCGCAGCTTTTATTTGTCGTTTAGTGCTACGTTTGTCGTGCCGTGGTCTGTTCGGGTATACTTTGTTTGGGTCGAATTTATTCCGGCTATGTTTTGGTTCTGTTAAGTTTAGGGATAATTTGTCGGTATAATGAAAGTGGTGTTTAATCTTTCATTCGGGACGACCGGTTGGTACGGTGGTCTTTATTTGGGCGGCACGTTAATTTGAGTAAGCATCGTTCTAAGGATTTTAATAAGGGAACTACGCCAACTAATAGTGCTTGCCACAATATGTTTAAGTTCCCTTCGTAATTGAATCAACAGACAACAAATTACTTATAATTTTTCTATCTATATCGCAATTGCCTACCGATTCTTCGTACGAATCTTCACTAAAACAGCTTTCTGTTAAGAATTTCGGCTCGTCATGTTGCGGGATCGGGGTTCGGAACCAAAGCAACCGAACCTCTGATTTTACGAAATTCTGTGCGTTCTGTGCATGTCACTTGCTTTAGTGGTGGTAATATTTTGCTTACCAGAGTTCTCTTTTAAGTTCTAAGGGTGTGTAAAACTTTACACGCCCTTGGAAGTATCAAGTCAATTTAGCTAGCTGATTGATTTTGGGGCTGATCTCTTTTCATTTTAAGAGGAGACCCATGAACAGTAGAGTGACAATAAAGGGTTGTTAATAATGTTGCAATAGTTTGAAAGGTGGTAGAATCCTAACTGGTTCGATAAAAGCATCACCGCCACGTCAATTTCTGCCTTTTTCATTATCATCATCATCATCATCAACTCACTAATATCTCACTACTAAGCACAGGTGTCCTCTTATTATGATAAGATTTAGGCCATAGTCAACCGCGCTAGCTAAGTGAGGTAGGCTTCACACATCTTCGAGAACTTTACGAAGTATTTTCAGATTAATGGGTTTCCTCACGATATTTTTTTTTACCGTTAAGTCAAATAATAATTAATTTCTAATACACATACAACTTCGAAAAATCAGAGGTGCGTGCGGGATTCAAATCCCGGCACATATAATGAAAGGTCAGATTCTTAACCACTGGGCTATCACAGCTATCGTTAACTAAGCTAGGCTATACGTTCTCCTTTATAACAGCAATATTAAATGCTAGTGTTGTAGTTTAAAGGTTGTCGGAAGGGCGAGAAACTCACACGAAGCGTTCCAATTTAATCCTCAGAGGTAGCAAACCAGCTTTGCCCCATATCGAGTACAATTTTAATCCTATTTTGGGTTGATACAGAGGTCCATGGGCGTGGGGTTTGGGATTGAGACAGCGCCTACTTTCCATCAGATGGATGGCATGTTTGTTTGTTATTTCTATGTTATATAAAAAAAGATTCAATGAGAGGTTTATAGTACTTACCGTTTTGCACGAGTAGAGTAGAATCCCTTGCGAGCGGCAATTCAGAGTCCGTTAAGGTCGCGTCGGACGCGTTGTCGGACGCGGAGGTGGGGGTAGTGGGGGCGGTCGGCGAGTCGGAGAGGCCGCGGCGCGCGCGTCGCCGCCCGCTGCCGCTGCTCGAACCGCTGCCCGAGCCGTACGGGTGGAGCCGGCCCAGGCCTGGGGGAGAAACTGTCGGTTAGCGCATGTTTAACGACCTCCATACTAGCAGGTACGGTATTTTAAGCTGTATACAGAATCTTCGTTGTGAAAAGTTATTTCATTTAATTTCGGGGTAAAAGTCCTGTTCAAATTAGTAGTAGGAGCCGGTCCAGGCCTAAGCTTAAAACTGTAAAAACATCAAATCAAATAAATCAACATTTGTTGACAAATATCTTACATTAAACCGTACTTAGAACTTAAAACATAGACTTATGTGTCTACGTATCTGTACCGAATATTTTTTATAAAGTTATTACACCATAAAACTTAATTTGCAAATGTAAATCAAAGCTTTCCATGTCTCAACATATCATAAGTAAAATATGATATGCTGCAGCAATTACGTAACAAAAACAATTTTGTCTTGGAGCTACGAATAGAAACCTTAACACGGCATAAAAATAATTGAATGAAACGGGAAGCGACCGCCAGAACACATTGTAGGGAGATAACAATAAAGTGAAAGACTGCAAAGATGACAATAAAGTGAGAGACTAAAATCCAGAAAAGACGAACATTTTAAATATCGAAGACAATTTTCCCATACAATCATTAAGCATTTACCTGTTTGATATTGGAGAGAGATGATCAAAAGCAAACGACAAAGGAGAGGAAGCCATATTTTGGAAAGAAAGTAAATAGGAAGCGCAGGAATAATTAGGAAAAATAAGGATTCGAAGCGTAAAGCAGTACAATGGAGCTCATTCGAAAAGATTTAAAAACAGCTATTTTAGGACCTGACAAACATGAAAATTTATGTTTTAAAAAAAGGCTGTTCGATGACGAGTAATAAGAATATTCAACTTTAGTTAATTTTGATCATAATAGAGATTTATAATTTTCTTTTATAAGTACCAAATACGTTTTGACTTAAAATATATAATATATAAAATGGTTACAAAAATATTGATATGTATTTAAACTTTCATATTAAAATTAAAAATGTTTTTCGGTAGATTTGCGCAAATCCATCATTTTTTAATGTATACAAATCATTATACAAATGCTTTTTTTATATGATAAGAATAGCAAACGAGCGTGTAGGCCGCCTAATGTTAAGTGGTTACTGCAGCTTTTGGACACTCACATCTAACGTCAAACAGGACTGAAGTTCTATTTAAGGTTTTATGTAGATATGTTACTACTCACGAGGATTAAGATGGTCGCCTCGCTGAAAGTGTACCCTGCAATCACGTCTCTCCACCCGAAACACAAGCATTGGTTCACGGCGAATTATGAGGGCTGCGGTGATACCTCCCCAGACAAACTATTATACCTACTACCTACAAGTCCTAATTATGAAAATCATTACCAAGGAGGTTGCCAGTAGATAAAAAATCTCTGAAAGTTTCTAAAGCCGTTTTATTGAAATTGAAAAAGTCTAATATTAGGATCGTGATAAGACGGCACCGTGCGTGCTCCCCTGTATGCCGCGCTGCACACTTTTTAACGTTCATCCAGGAACCCTAATAATCATGAAGTGAACAGCCTACGCCAAGCTCATAATAAAGCTGAGTTTAGAAAACTGCAATTGTTTTGAAAGTAAAGATGGGCATTTATAGATATTGATATCTATAAATAATTAACTAAAAAAATACTAAAAATAATAAAGCAAATAAGACAGAAGTCCCAGTTTAATTTTACACCTCATACTAGGCATCACAAAAAATTAGGGATACGCGTGTGTTATAAAGCAGAAATAGACATGGTATCGGTGCCGGCATAATCAAACCACATAGAGTTCTATATTTAAAATCTTAGAGGTGAATACTAATCAATGTCGCTCTAATTTTGCATTAACAGATTTTTGACTACTCTTTGAATAAAAGTATAATAGGAACATAATTTGTTCAAAGTTTTTAGTTATAGAACGCAAAGCGAATGAACAATTTATAAAATATTAATATACTTACAAAAGGCACCCCTCGATTCCAACTTTCATTATTCAGATTCATTTTAAGCACCGTTCAGCTCTCAAAAATATCTCATTACCAACTTCATGAAAGCTTATCGTTGAAGCGAGGCAACGTTCATAAAATTTCTTTAATCCCGCGACTACGGTCTAATCGTATGAGACCATTAAGGAAAAAGTATCAGAAAGGAATAAACCGGCTATGGACGAGAGCACTCGAGACGGCGAGCGAAAAGTTTTTAATTCAAGGCAAACATCCCAAGAGGCCCAACTCAAAGGACTCCAAGAAAATAAAATTAGTTTCGACTGTACCTCATTACTGAACTTCGTAATTGAGTATGCAGATTGCATGTGAAAAGATTTTTTTTTCGAGCCCGAGAAACGATGTGAACTGGGTCGTTTATAAAACACTACCTGATAATACAACCGTAAAAGAGGGAATTTTAAATAATTTGTTAGAAATTCGAAAAGAAGCTTGAAAAATTCATACGCATAAAAGTTAAGTGGAGAAAGCTGCCATTAAAAATATTTCTGCCGCTAAGAAGCTGAAAGGTCCGTTTTAATAAAACGATTTGAAAGTGCTAGAACTAAAACATCAAAATAATATTACTACCAACATGAGGTAAGTGTTTAAAATGTATATTTTTAGCTTCCATAAGAAGCGACGATTATTTATAAATCCTTGTGTTAACACATAATTAGAAATATCGAGATAGTCTACGTGCATTTTGAGTCGTTTACCAACAAATTAATCTAAAATATATGTTCACTTTTTAATGACTGATTAGCCGAATAGTCGTTAATGGTCGTTTGCAAATAATGAACAATTAAGTAATGCTTTCAAGTATTACGATTATTTATTTAAGCCATATAATTTAAACGATGCTTAATAGTGTTTAAGAGGTAAAGCTGTAAGTTCCAAGTGTGTTCTTAATCATAACGCTTCTCAAATATATATTGGAAAGATTTAACAATTGAAACCTACCGTCTAATCAAATGTCTAGAAAACTTGTTCAATGCGATAATTAAGGACGCATAGACGGAACCCTTCACAGAGGTCCAAACAAAAAGGACAATGAGTTCGTTAGAGGAATTTTTGCTGAGCCCCGCGAAGATCCAGTTGGACATTCGGTAGGAATGCTAATTGTAAGTGGATTGCATAATGCTGAGCCCCGAGTGCCTTGTGATGAATTGAGCTGTTTCAGCCTTTTGTTAAAAAAGATATCGTATAACATTTAGGATGTATATAGTCTAACCTACATCAATCGTTGCAGCATAAATATAAAGACACGGAGAAATAATAAACATGTGATAGATTAATTTGATTGTTTTATACTTGATATATATTATCTGTGTAACTTTTGTAATAAATTAATACGGAATGAATTAACTTTTTATTTATCAATTTAATTTATCAATTAGTGTCGTTTTGTATCCACTGTATTAATTATTATTTTAAAGTAAACTTACTAATGAACAGAAGTCGTTTATAAGGAAGCTTGTATACGAAAATAAGTAAGAACACACACAACACTTTCAGTAATTACGAATCATATGAAACTTGTCACAAAAACACTTGACAGCATTAAACGATCGCTAATCACGTTCGTCCTCGAATAAAACATAAAGTTTATTCGTGATCTGAAACTGGATTCTAGAATTCGTCATGCGTGGGCGTTTGGGGACTAACATAAATAAAAACATTGCCTGTTTCCTCTTGAAACGATAACGATAATTGCGCGCAGGACGTCCGCGCCGATAACAGTTGACCGGTCATTTAAATGAATTCCATACTACTCTCGTATCTCGGGACTACCACAAAAATAGCTGTAAAAGCGACAAATTAATTATGTCAGACATAAATATAATCATTTCAGATCTACATGTTACGATAAAACGAAATTGGCTTACGAAAACAAAATACAAAATTACAACAAAATTCAATCTCACCAAATAGTAAACTCATAAATATACAATTGGCAAGTTACTTTCGTAGCGAAATCACGTCTACATGAGTAAGGAGTAACCCCAGCGTAAAGAATCCGCGGAAACATTTGGCAAATAAACGCTAAATCCACTTTCCGCACGTATTGTTAGCTCTTCGTTACTAGTCCCGAAAGAAACTACAATTTGAATTCCACAAAGTAGCACAAACGAACCGACAAACCTGAAATCTCCCGAGGATCGACCTGTCACAACTCGTCAGCCGACAAAAAAGATCACAGTAAGAGCTTCGAAATATTACGACTATAGAAATTGGCAGGAGCGGAATATCGCTTCATTGAGTCTGAACCGTTCGATATTTGCATAGCAAGCCTTTTCTCATGTTAATTCTTCCGTTCGAATATTTTAGCTAAGCGCACACAATCCATTCTTTCCGTATGTAAATCAATGTGAATTCCAGCAGTCCCTCCATCGGATATAATATTCTAAACACGGTATTCCGCGTTAAGGCAAACGTAGAAATTTGTCACATGAGCGATGGTTCACCTACGTGTTTCGTCGTCCAAATCCCAAATATAATCCGTTACTGTGCGAATAAAACACACCTTTATTACTTTAAGGCGAGAATCTTAAATCCTACACGGCCCTCTTCGGGGATTTCACGTTTCACACGCCCGTGAACCAGGATTACTGAGCGAATTTATATCTTAGCTAGGTAATCAAAAAGATCGCTTTCGATTGCGAGCGCGCTTCCGTCGAACAGAGTTGTAGTTACGTGGAGTGCGACTGTATAATTTTATGCCAGCAAAAGTAAAGAAGGTTGACAAATAGGTCGGGCGTGCCGATGTTCAGTTTTATTAAAATTAAAACGTTCTATCGTGACATTAATAAAAGGTGGTAAGGTATAGAATCGCTTGCACATCACCGTTTAAATTTACAACGGGAACACGAAGGATAAGCTGAACATTTTTATTATCATCGTTCTAGTTTATTGCGTCCCGAGCTCGAGCATTAGAAATAATCTTCACTGTGTGGTGTATGAAATGGAATATAAGGGAAAAACTCTCAAATGGAATAGTCTCAGAATTAAGTCGATGTTTTTCAATTTTTCTTACAACTTAATAGACATTTCGAAGTGAAAATGCGGAGTGAGCTCGAATATAGTAAAAACAAAGCGAACGATAAATCTGTCGGGCCTAAGCAAAACAGCGGAGTCGAAAGTACCCGTCCACAGTCGTAACTCAATCTTAGTCGTGCAATTTCGCAGACAATTTATTCGGCATGAACTGTACTTGTCAAATGCTGACGTTAGCGTATCGAAGGAATAAATGATAGACATAAAAGAGAGGCCTTAGACAACGAGCCTCAGTATTGTGATCACGTAGAACAGACGCGAGACTCGGTGGAGACGCAATCTTCGAGGAAAGAATTACATTTATCCAAAGGATGGGGAAATCACTAGTAATTCAATGCATGAAGGCGATGAAACACATTCAAATATAGAAAATACTGGGCGTGCGTGTCACTCGTACGGGATGAGATTTGCGCTATAGGTGAGTGTGCGCCAAGTGTATACACGAAAATGGGAAGGACTAAATTGAATATGATGTTCCAGAATAGTGTTTCAATGTGTAATAAACGAAAATGAAACTTTAAGACATTTTTACTTTACTTTATTCTAACCAAAGAGAAGCAAATATTAACCGTGTTAATATGCGATCGCAGAGTATTTGAAATGGTAATACTTATTATAAATATAGGTGTAAATCTTAAGCGGTGATAGCCTTGTGGCAAGATTCCATCTCGCGCAGGCATCTCACGCAGGGAAGAGAGGCCGGGCGTTCGAATCTCGCACGCACCTCTCACTTTTCGAAGATTTGTGCGTATTAGAAATTAATTATCACTTGCTTTAACGGTAAATAAAAAAATAGTCAAAAACTCTGAGAGTTCTTTGTTAATCTGATATTTTTTTGTAAAGTTCTCGAAGATGTGTGAAATATAGTAAACCGTATTTGGGCAGCGTGGTGGACCATGGGCTCACCTTTCTCGTCGTGGGAAAAATCCCGAGCCCAGCAGTGGGATAGTAATGGGTTGATAATCAGGGGTACATATTGGCTAGCGATTTATTCAGCAGTCCAATACTGTTCCACTGCTAAAACGAGCCTTATTTCCAATACGATATTTTGCTAATAACCATATGAAATTAAAAATGATAATTATTTTGAAAATATAGACAGACCACACAATGTATTCATATATATGATATATGGTAGATATGGATACATAAACTAAGGATGGTTTTGATGACAGACACGTTTTATTGAGTCACACGTGTTATACCTAGTAATTTAGAGTCAGTTGTGGTTAGAGCTCGAATTTACTACAACAAGTACAAGCAGTTGGCCTTATGACAAAATAATAATTTCCGACACATCGAGCCGACGTCCCCAAGGCGCAATCAGCCGCAACGCGCCAAATAAACAGAACGAAGCGATCAACACAATCATCGCGAATCATTCTGAACTTAGATCCAAAATCCCGACAGCGAGTGTTTGTTTTTGATTTTTGTCTAACGAGACAATGGGGAAATGATGAACACCGGGCCGTACGTCGCCTTTGGGAATTCACCCCAAACCAGTAACACTACCCTTATCACCCCCTACAAATACGAAGTTAACCTTACTACCTAGACTATAGAAGTTAAATTCATTTGGTCCGGTTCTGAATTTAAGTTGTTCTGAACTTACAATGGTCACATATGGCGTCAAACGGGCTACACGAGTGACGGCACGCCACTCGAGGGAGTCGGATTGGCCTCCACTCGACGGGACATCCACTATGTCACTGCATTGGGGAACTTGGACTGTTAAGATTTAAAACGCTGGGGACATAGCTTTAATTGGCATTTAAATCTTTTGGTCCAGTGATTTCATTAGCTAGTAATCAGTATTAATTATTTACTCGGCTGCCCACGTTATAAAGAGATACAATGAGATAATCTGCTATAACAAGAACTAATTAGAATTATTAATAAATAGATAGATATGTTAATAATAGATAGATATATTAATCTTCGAATTGAAATAACGCTGTATAATCATTATATCGGAACTAATATTGCTAATGATACTTATAACATTCAGCAAAATGGCTTGAAAGTAATTTTTCTCACGATTAGCTAAAAGATGTTTCGTGATATATATTATTTACAAATAAATGTATTTTCTTCCTTTCCTTTTGTCTAATAGCATCAAAGTAACATGCATAATATCAAATAGTATGTGTGTATGCATATATGTATGTAATTTAAAATGTTTTGAAAAATATAATATGTACACTTGTTTTGCAGATTGTAATTATAAGTTATACTAACTTATTTGTATGTTGTATTCGTGTATCATTTGATGTGTTCAGTCGGCCACTAATAATGAACGCGGAAATTAATAGATCATCGGTCGTTTAATTAGTGGATTAGTTAGATTTAGCATAAATCTGATGACATTCGCTAATATAACTCTAATTAGTCATCAATTGTTTACTTTTAGAATATTAAAGTGAATAAGGTAGTTAACAAATTATTAAAATTAATAAGAGCCATATAAGCTGCTGTGCCGGAATTACCATCACCACACCAGTTTCTAACGAGACACAACATTGCTTGCGAAATTTATATTTCAAAGATATATTTATATTTTTTAATGAGCCTACTTCAAAGAAGGCGAATTTTTTTTCCATCAAAGCTAGTCATTTATTGAAAAATCTTCTGGTGATGGTGCCGATGATAATCGCTACAAATTTTATATGATTTAAATTTTCGTTGTAACTACGCTTTTTACATTTAGATTTAGTTTCATCATCGATTTTTTAATTATCCAGGAATAACAATACCCACTAAAATCAACATGCTTTATCACATCCATAAAATGTTTACACTTATAGAGAGTAAAATCTGATCGCTAACTTTGTATTTTCAAACTCAATGATTTGTTTAAGTTGTTTAGTATTGATCGTTGTATGACGCTGGCATCGTTTGGGGGAATTCACTCTGAAACGAGGTCAACTGAATAGAACGTCCTCGACTTCGTTCAGTTTGCTACGAATAAGTGTATCGTTGAAAACATTTGCAACGCTGTAATGAGTACTTTGTAACTTTTAATGGGTTTCAAAACTGAATGATTAAAAGATATCCAACGAAGTGTATCCTATAATTTCGTTAAAACTAATGACTTTAATTTAATATATCAAATCTTATTTCTGTTTATTTACATAGCTGATTACGTCTTCACCGATTCTAATCTCCATAAGCCCACACACGAAATTACATTACCGTTCAAAATAACCGCCGTAGACGTTAAGACTCGTAATGAGGCTGGGATGGTTTATTAACTCAACCGTGATGGCTTTACTGTAACCAGATGCAAACTAAGTGATCGGTCCAACGTAAAATGATAAACACAAATTATATAGTAGTAGTAGTATTAAGCAAACGGGTGGGAGACAGAATATTTACTGTGAATAAAATAAATCGTTCTTGTCGTTTTGAGATCGTTCCACGAAACTAAGATGGTATCGATAGAAATAAAGATGGAACTTTAGGCGTTACTGGTATCTTTCGATGTATATGTCCGCAAGTATACCCGGAGACGAATCACGAGTCAATTTATCACATAGATGTTTTTCATAGAAAGTAATGTTGTTCAATGTTTTTGAGTTAATTTCGTTACATTGCCGTTTAGTATATAATAATTTAAAGGCACCAATTTTAAGGTTCACTTTATAATAGGTGGTGATAAGTAGAACTTTTCATAGGTGGTAGAACTATAGTTCGTCCAGGGGAGTACCACTGGCATCTTCATAATCCGCCATGAAGCAAGTTTGTGTGTTTCGGTTGGAGAGCTGCGGTTGCCGGGCACACTTACAGCGAGGCGACCATCTTAGTCAGATAGGACTTCAGTTTTGTTAGATGTTAGTTAGGTTAGATGTGGGTTCATTGACTGCAGAGACCACTTAACGCCACATGACTTGAACGCTCGTTTGCTACTCTTCAAATATAAAGAAAATAATAATAATATTAACCTATCGTTAAAAGTATAAAATTTGTCAACGCATAGTTACAGAATGTTCAACGTAATAACATAAATTTGTGACTTTAATAGCCATGAACATAAACTCATTCGATATTCAAGAGCGCGATAAAATGGATTGGATTAAATAAAACATTGATGAACCAAATCAACATAATTAACCGAACAAAGAAGCGAACAGTACATCCATAATTCAAATTAAAGGAGAACTATCGAATTGCACAGTAACAGTAAACCGGAGGTAAATAATTGAAGTAATTGTTGGGTCAGATCGGGTCAATTAATCATCGGATGTGGACCGAAGCCGCATTACCAATTTATGTCCCACCCGAAACAGCACCGTGTTTCCAAATGTGATCTATTTTGTATCACACAAATGCTACTCGGCCGGCTTTTAATTATGGCGGACCTGTGCGCCGGTCTCGGTGGTTCACAAAATATTTTTTCAATAGGATTGATTAATTAAGCAGTGATAGCCTAGTGGATAAGATTCCGGCCTCTCAAGCCGAGTGGCCGGGGTTCGAACCCCGCAAGCCCATCTAATTTTTCGAAGTTATGTGCTTATTAGAGATTAATTATCACTTGCTTTAAAGATGAAGGAAAACATCGCAAGGAAATCTACACATCTGAGAGTTCTTTGCAAAGCCCTCAAGGTGTGTGAAGTCTACCAATCCGCACTTGGCCAGCGTGGTGGACTATGGTCTAACCCTTCTCATTCTGAGAGGAGATCTGTGCCCAGCAGTGGGACATTAATGGGTCGATGATGATTAATTATTTTTACGGAAAACATAAAAAAAAAACTTTCTTATGTCCCGCATTCTAACATCTATCGAATCTAGCTTTATATGTTCAAGCGATTAAAAATAATTCATTTAATGATAAAATGTTAAATATAATAGCAAATTTTAATAACAGTTAAATTAAAATGGCTGAGGTATTAGTTCTAATAAGAGGAGAAATAGACAACAAGATGTGAAAAAATCGATAACTTAATTCTGACAGAAGATTGTACTGTATAAAAATTTGAATAGAATAGTTTTGACCTCATAGATTATTTCGAATATAGTTATAAAATAATACTACGTAGCTATTTATCTTTAGGAGATGTTAACGTTTTCTAGACGACGGTATACGTCAAGAGAATTTTCGTAAATAAAAAATTAAAAATTACGACCTAAAGGAAAGTGATTTCAAATGTTCCCATCTAATACATCCCCATAAAACGCGATAACTGACGTGGACCACCATAAAATCATGGATTCATCCCATAGGACGATACACTTAAGTGTCAATATCATAACGGAGATCGGTACGGGGGGCAGCGTTGGTGGCGCGATAAAACTCTGATAGTGCTAAAGAAAAATAAAAATACAGGATGGATGTATGGAACCACTTTAGATGGAGCCGTCAGGATGAGTGAACCGTGAAGGATCTCGCAACTTCGAGCGGATCATTCTCCGATAGATGATGCAACGTGTAGGCGGACAAAAGTGGCACTTTAGCGAGCGATCTCTTATTTTTACTTTCGGGAATTTATTCTCGGACTGTATTGACACAGTTTTAGTGGAATTGAATCGAATGTGTATTTGTTTCTGTTTCAGCGACGCTTGTTCAATGTTGAGGAAAATGGAATATCGATACATTGTAATGCACTTTAATGCTATCGATAAATTACTATGTACAAAAGCAAATTGAGATTATTTGCGTAACATTTGTGCTCTTTTGTTGATGACACGGAATATATTTTTTAACATCTAAAAATATATATTTAATTTTAAGAGCAAATGCTGCGTCATGGGTACTTTAACAAAGCCAGCGATGCTGATTATTTTTTATAATAAGATTGTTGTTTTTTCTTTTTGTTTTGTATATATTTATATGAATATATCTATTTTATTTTGCTTCAATCAAGTGGAACCAAAAAATTAACTTCGTGGGTTTTATATTACATTTTTAAACGTATATATTTATTAAATTTAGAACCTTTTGGTAGCCTTTAAGAGTAATTAAAGTGTAGATACAATTTTTCACTGCCCTTTATTTTTTTAATCTATTGCATTACTAAAAATATTTATTTTCCTTTACCCTTCTTTAGGAAATATATTAATTTAATTTATTTACCTGACGTGTTATATTATTACACTTCTAACACATAAATGGCCGGAAAACTATCATATTGGCTTTATTGCGACTTTAATAACATTTGATTGCGTTCAACATTTCCAAATTCGAAAATAAACTGAAATTGAAATAAGTTTATTTTCAATACAGCTGTCAAAAATGTAAATGCTTTAACAATGTTCCATTTCGGAAATGAATGGACGGTGGAAACGAATATAGACGTTTGGATGTAAATTACGCGTGGTCGTCGTATCGAATACAATTGAGTGGTCCCACCGTGTATGTATAATCGATTGGCGATAAACAAAATAAATAGCTTTGTAGAAAATAATATTTAATTGGTTGATGTGCAAATGTCGTAGATGGCGATTCCATTTTTATAATATATCTTAGTTATTAGAGGGTTTTTAACTTTATAGATGAAGACATTTAAAAATGCGTGTGCACGCGTCGACGCATAAATGACAAATTTTAGATTCACCTACTTAAATAATCCTTGCGGGAAGTGGAAGTGATTCAGAAACATTTTTCTATCGCCATCAAGCCTTTGTATCATACATTTAAATAAAACCCGCCATATCTGTTATAGGTGGTAGAACTACAGTTCGTCCGGTGTAGTACCACTGCCGCCCTCATAATCCACCGAAAAGCAATTCTTGTGTTTCGGTTGAAGAGGTGTGGTTGCTGGGCTCACTTACAGCGAGGCGACCATCTTAGTATTCAGGAGCAGTAAAACATCTACCTGCGACCTCAGTTAGGACTTCAGTTTTCTTTGAGATTATATGTGGGCTGCAGTGACCACTTAACATTGGGTGGTGTGCATGCTCGTTCGTTACTTTTTAAATATAAAAATAATGTTTTTATATATGTCATACATAGAGTGTATACACATTTTATACTGCTAATTTAGACTTAAACGAAACAAATGTTTTGAAATATTATTAAGTGTATTGTATTGTATGTAAAATTTAGAGTTTAATCTATACAGTTAAAATAAAATAATAATATAAAAATCAAAACATAAGCCAAGGATGAATAATTTTGAACGCACGTACATACGCACTTAGTATATATTTCAGAACAGCAATCATGTGTATATAACGTTACGTTGCTATCTAGAAAGATAATGATGATTTTAAGAATTTTTGGCAATCGATTACTGTTTTAAAATTATTGTGAATAAATTTTGTTAAATCCAAAAAAATGAAACAGAATACAAACCTGAACAGGTGATTAGATAAATATATATTTTTTGAAAAACGAACATCTTTTATCTCTCTTACACAGTGGTGGTAAAACAAGCGCCTAACGTCGGCTATTGTTAGCGTCATGGATGTAAACATATGGTCGTCTATTTTCGTGAAGAAATGGAGACATAAAGATAAGTTTACAGCACTCGTCCCTCCTTTGCATGCGCCGGTATATTGTTTAGTGCGACAAAAGTTTTTTACTATACTTTTATGTGTTCGATGCACTCTCTTTCGATTCGGTATTTATGACCAGCGCCGCATATTACACCAGCTGAAAATGCTTCGTTTTATATCCAACGTTGCTTAACTAGTAATAAATGTATCTTTGTTACTACACCCGGGGGTACTCTCTTGCTGTCAACCAATAAAAACGTCCGTGTCTTTATTGGTTTTGTTAATTACTTCATCATCGTAAACAATATGCATATTGTATACATTTGTTCATGAGAATGTAGGAATCATACCTCTGTATACACTACATCTATATACACTAGGGTTAAATTTATAAAGATATTCCGGCATTTCACGCAGGGAGTCCGAGGTTTGTATCCCACACGCACCTCTGGTTTCTCGAAGTTATAAGCGTTTTACAAATCAATGATCATTTGCTTTACGGTAAAGGAAAACATCGAGAGGAAACCTACAAACCTGAGTTCTCTGTAAAGTTCTCGAAGTTTTCTCTATAATTTCTATCACAAACTTCCAACATAATTTTTCATATTATTAAGACTGTCAACTCACTAACATATGAGGAGGCGACCGCTCGTGGATCGGACAAAAGCGTGTAATTCAATGAGACAAATAGTTCGGTATGTATCTTTTACCATAAGTATCTTGAGAAGAAGTAAATTAATTGTTATGTGTATTAGAAATTAATTATCACTTGCTTTAACAGTGAAGGAAAACTTCGTGAGGAAACCTGCATGCTTTAGAGTTTTCTGTAAAGTTCTCGAAGGTGTGTGAAGTCTACTAATCCGCACTTGGCCAGCGTGGTGGTGTTATGCCTGACCCTTCTTATTCTGCGAGGAGATCCATGCCCAGCAGTGGGGCATTAATGGGTCGATGATAAATTAACTTTGATATTAATTTGTTTCCTAGTTTTTTATTCACTTTTCCACTTCATCTCATTATGCAAGGTGCATTCGTAGACATTCAATTAACATTTTCGAACGGTTGTGATTACAAATAACAGATATTTTAAAATCTCATAAAGAAAACGAGACTAAAATGAAATTTGTATTTGGGTTCTTAAACCCTTATTATATTAATGTTAACATGGTTTATGATTATATAGTATGTTAACATAATGATCATAATGTAGATTTTGGAAAATACAGGTAACTTCGTCCCTAATCGCAGTGACTTGCGTGCTATAACGAATAGAACGTGTGGCCTAAATGTAAGATTTTTAGGGTTCCGTATCTCAAAAGGAACAGGGAATCCTTGTAGGATCACTTCGTTTTTCGTCTGTCTGTCTTTCAAGAGCCCTTTTCTTAGGAACGCGTGGAGGTAACTGAGATCTGCAATCTCTTAGCAGCTGTGAAAAATCAAGCTTTTATGTCAACGTAATCAAGAGGTACGGCCGTTTATGCCGTATATTTTGCCTCTCGCAAGGAAATCGACACCTATAAGTACTTCTCGTTAACCTAGATCCATGTCATTTGGCAAGAAGCAATGTCTTATAATATAACCAAAGGAAAAAATCCGAAAACTGTACATTTGTACTTACATCAAAAAAATAATAATTTGCCTGTACGGAACCATTTAGTGCGCGAGTACGCCCCGTACTTGGTCGGTTTTTTCCTATTTGCCATCACTAAGTTGGAAGAAAGTCGTAATATCCAGGTGAGCGATATTACACGCCAACAAAGGCGGGTACTTATCAAAATGCCACAGCAAATGCGATATAACCATGCTCCGCCGTAACTAACAGCCGACTGGGGAGCTATACGGGTCGCATTGCCCGCGTTCTTATTTCGAACGCGCGTTCGAAATTACGTGCCGCCATCTTTATTGTCACGATGACGGATTTAGATTGCTCATTTGATTGATGCGTTGGCTCTTTACTGCATGATTGCTATCACATGTCCTTTATAGTTCTTCGCTTCAAACGTAAGTGACGGTGATGGGTAACATTTGTTAGTGTAGTTCGGTTTTAACTTGGGGTTTAAATTTTTAGGGTGACGTAATTAAGAATAGGTGCTGACCGTAAAGGTGAAGTCGGAGATGTAAATGAAGTGCTTAATCATTTTTAGTTTTTTTAGGTAATGATAGCGGATGAAGGTGCAACCCCCTGATGTTAGGTGGCCAAGTCAATCTCAAGGAGAACCGAAGTCTTGCCAAGGTGAGCCAAAGCGTCGATATCGAGAGGACTAAGTTGGAACGCCTTGTGTCCCGTCCCTCCCTTACCATTCTTTAAACCAGCGTTTACATTGCTGTTACAGGGGAAAAATAGATGTCTATTTAGGCCACTGGGCCTCTGGAGTCTAGGCCTAAAGTTTCTGTTACTGACTCAATCCTATTTCGTGTTGACATAATTGCCCATGCACGGCATTGACCACTTCCGATTAGGCGGACTTCGTATTCGTTTGCTACTTTTATGCTATAAAAATAAAATAAAACGTCATGGATACATACAAAGATAACTACCCAAACATCCAGACCCAGAACAGAAAGCTAAATTAATCATTTAAATATCTATGTGGCTGGGTTCGAACCAGGAATCCTCTACATGTCAAACCGCTATGGTAACCGCTGCGCCATGTGAATTGTTAAGACATAAAAAGACACAATTTGCAAAAACTGATAACTAGTAAATAGAGAACGGAGGAAAACTTAATTAAGAGGAATAAAATAATACTAAATAATTAAAACGAAAGTCGCGCAAATAGTGCGAACTAAAAGGCTGGTACGTAAAATAAAAACCGTTATTCAATTGACGGAGGCGTTAATCAAAAACAAAATAGTAGAGCAATCGGAAACGAAACGGAATACAATTGCGAGAACAATTATTTAATTACCTCTACTGTTAGGGTTGCCACTTGGATGAAATTCAAACTGTTAAATTTAATGTTTATTGATAATAAACACAAATTTAACAGTTTAAATTTCATTCATTAACTTTCGTAATTCGCCGTGAAGCAGTTTTTGTTTTTCGGTGGAAGAGGTGCGGATGCCGGACATACAGCGAAGTGACCATCTCAGTCCTCAGGAGTAGTGACGCATATGTGTACGACCTCGGACAGAACTTCAGTTTTGTGTGAGGTTAGACGTGGGTGTTCATGAGCTGCAGTGACCACTTAACATCTGTTGGCCTGCACGTTTGTTCGCTACTCTTAATATACATATATATAATATGTCAATGTTTTAAAAGAATAAATCGAAGGCCCGATGTTAAGTGGTTATTACCAGGCCTACGGGCCTGACCTGAAACCACCTGTATTTTTCATTGTTTATCCTTTACTTTGATTCCAATTAATACTTTAAATTTTATGCATAGAGTCCGCACGCATGCGTCGGATAATAAATTACCAACCGTTATTATTCCACTGCTGGGCACGGCTCTTCTTCGGAGTGACATAGCTTATACCATAGTCTACCACTATAGCTAAGTGCGAATAGATACAATTTACACACCTTAGAGGACTTCATGAAACACTCTCAGGGATTTAAGCACCGTTAAAGGAAGTGATAATTTATTTTTAATATATAATATAAGTTTTAATCGTCAGAGATGTTCGTGGGATTCGGAGCTCAGACCTCCAGCGTCAGTGACCCAGATTTGATCACTAGGCTATTACTGCGGTAATAAATGAAATACTTTATTTTTTAAATATGTACTACATTACAAAGTCTTAAATTCAACTGAACATACGATTGCATCTCTTTAAAAGTATTACTTTTATACGAAAATAAAATCAGTTTTACTTTGTTTTCAAAAGAATCACTCGTGTAAATAAATTAAAAAAAAAAAAAAAAAATTAATTAATTCGTCTATTAAATTATAAGATATTAACGTTGAAATAATATTTTCATATTTCATTCGCTATTCAATAATTTAATAATTTTTGGAATATGTAGTATTACTATAAATAATTTGGAAATATAAATTTATTTACAAGTGACAACCCTAATTCGACCAATGCGTCGCATTGGAAAGAGAGGCAGAATATAACAGAAAGATAGGAAAGAGAGACAGGATATTAATTTGCATCAATGAGAATATTTGAAATAATTATTTAACTATTGATTAATTAGCGAGGCGCCTATTAACAATTGCAGAACGTGGCTGCTGTGTGAATTCTGGTCATTTTTTATTGTTATTCATAAACCATTGCAAACAATTATTTTGTTTCATTCAATTCTTCAATTGGAGAGATGCGGTTGCCGGGTACAGTTATAGCGAGGCGACCATTTCAATTCTCAGGAGGGCGCACCTATGTTCGACCTTAGATAGGACTTCAGTTCTGTTTGAGGTTAGATATTCGTTTGTTTATAACTGTTCTTATATAAAAATATGTCGATTATAAATAGATAGGTGGTTCGTCCGGGGAAGTACCACTACGGCCCTCATAATCCGCCGTGAATCAGTTTTAGTGTTTCGGTTGGAGAAGTGCGGTTGCCGGGCACACTTACAGCGAGGCGACCCTCTTAGTCCTCAGGAGTAGTAACGCATCTACACACGACCTTGGATAGAACTTTAGTTCTGTTTGAGATTAGATGTGGGTGATCATGGGCTGAAGCGACCATTTAACATCAGGAGGCCAGAACACTCGTTTGCTTCTCTTCAAAGAAAAAAAAATGGTTAATTGCATAATAACACTTGTCAGTATGAGAATTTAAAATAACGTTTTCATTAAATTGTTTTACATAACATTATCTAACATTTGATTTAAAGATGCCAAAGGATCCGCACCCAAAGGGAGTTCCAACAGACAGGATCACCAAGTTTTTCCATCTAAAACTTGAACTATAAATCGTAAGTCTACTGAACTATCGCCCTCTTCGGCCCTTTATTGACAATTTATGGCAGATTTGCATTTCTAAGGAGTAAATTACTGAGTAACTTTAGATGATGGCTTCGGGAATATGTGTGGAACTTGTTCCATTGCCACCAAGAGCGAACGGGCGATATACGATAGCGATTATATCTCATTACTATCCCACCGCTGGGCTCAGATACCTTTCAGGGAGATTGGCACATTTCACCACACTGATCAAGTGGATATTACGCCCGTTAAAAAAATAATGAATAACTTATAGATGTAGGAAATATTTAAGGCATATGGGTTTTCTTATAAAGTTTCTTATAAGTGATTGACAACAAATATATTTTACTGTAAAAAAGTGTGAGGTGCTTTTTACTATACTTGTATTGTAAATCCAAAGTTATACAAAGCTACCAATGAAATATTTATAACAACTCATAATAAACACACCACACTTTTTACAATTTTTTATTTCTTAATCACTTTATTTTGATTTTGCAGTGGAACCTCTCCGGACTAACTATAGTTTTACCACCTATGTAAATAGATAGTCATAGATGTTTAGGTGTTTTGCGTAAAAATAAAAACTAGTACGGGGTAGCTTGGGGTAAAGGATGTCATCAAAAAGGGTCCAAATCGATCAAAACCGCAGACAGTGGTACTCAACCACAATGTTCACAAATCTAACGGAATTAAAATGAACCGATCCTAATTCCTCTATTACCGTATAACTAACGGTTTCAAAATAAACATTAAAATGGAAATATTGGTTTGGAGAGGTATGGTTGACAGGTCCATGTGAAGTGTGGTTACAGCGCAACGACCATTTCAGTCCTCAGGAGTACTGACGCACGACCTTGGATAAACCTTCAGTTCTGTTTGAGGTAGGATATGGTTATCAGCGACCTCTTACCAGCAGGTGGCATGCACACTCGTTTGCTACTCTTCAAACATAAAAATATATGTTAATTAGTTGTACCCGATACCGCTATTGGTCTCATAGCCCGAAACTAGTGGTAAGGTGCCATGGAAGACAAAGACGCGAAATGAACGTCCGAATCATTTCGAATCCGTCCGAATAAATACATCGTTTTTCATTCTCCGTGACCGGGAATCGAATCCGGAAATCTTTGGACGATATATAATAAAACTGTTGTAAAGGCAATCACGCATTGCTAGTCTATTATACCAAAAAGGTGGTGTTACAAATAATATTAACAAGCATTCTAGTCCTGAGAGCATTAACTCAAGCACTACAGCTTTGTGGTATATATTTTATACGATTAGCCAATGGGAGAGGACGAAAATTGCTTAAAACCGCAGTCAGCGGCCACCAACCGCAATCCACACACGAAACGCGATAGACGCAAATCATCTGAACTGCTAATAATACAATATTCATGCAGTATCGAGATTTAAAATTGTCACATTAAATGATTTTATGATAAATAAGAAATCTATACAGATAAATAAGTTAATGCGTCTGTATGTAATTTCAAAATAACTGAATATTTCAGCTTATTTACATAAAAAAGCAGGCGTATTTACATAAAAAAAAACCCACGAAAATGCAGTTTTTAAAAAATCATTTTTGTCGCTGTGATTGTTCTGACTAATCTTGGAACTCATTAACTCATTTGAACGGGAGTTTAACGAATAGAGAGACAATTTTACAAACACACATAGGTTCTTTTATACACCAAAAACATTTACGACCCGTGAATAGAAATATACTGTCCGCGGTAGAAAATAAAATCGGACTAAAAATAATAAGGTCGAAAATTGATCAAAACCGCAGACAAGCGTTCGACCGCAGTTCGCAAACGTAACGCGATAGATGTGGCCCGTCTGAACTCGATAATATAAAATCGATATCGCAAGGGCTACCTCTTTCTTAGACAGGGATTAAACAGTGACTCGGAGATTAAAGTGCTTAAATTATTTACGTACAGAATAAACATTTACTAGCACTTTTTAGTACACCCAATTAATAAATCACTGACATCACTATTTCGTCTAAGTTATTAACTTCTTTCTTCTTCTTAATAGTTATTGAAGAATTTGTTAGAAGACAAATCAAGATTCTCATTCATAGTAAAGATTTTAAAGTGTTGACTAATTTCATTTGAATCAAAAGAACTAAAAATCATTAATATAGTACGTATCAAACAGGTGGTAGAACTATCGACAAGGGAGGT
>DWKL01000223.1:0-21606 GCA_018249415.1 Phareas burnsi | reverse complement strand
AAAACATTATGAGGTACATTCAAACTTTGAAAGGTTTATTATATAAAATGCTTTATAAAAGAAACCAATTTCTGAAAATTAAATAATAAAAAAACACTTATTATAATGATTTGTTTATTTTGTACTAATATAATACAAATAGTATGAGAACATTTCAATATTGATAACATAATTAAACTAAAGAACCTACGATCCAAAAAGCTTGTTGGGTGTACATGAATTTGCGATAAAATTCAAGTTTGGAATGTTTAACACGTGAGGAAAAGTGTGTTTGTTAGAAATACTTCATGCAGGACGTGTGTGTGGGATACAGTACTGCTGTACTTAAGCTATAGTGCCGTTATTACATAACAAAAGTACTTTTCGAGTTATGGCCAAAAAAGAGGGTAATATTTAAAGTTTAGTGCTTAATAACTGCACGTCATAATTATGCAAGAGTTTGAGGCATAAAAATAGAACTCTAATAGAGCATTTTAAAATAGTGAGAATTTTATTTCGTACTTTACTGATTACGGAAAACCTCAATGTCTAGAACGGCTGGATGATGCCATTATAGCTTAAATGCGTCAGAATAGTGTTGTAACAAAAATGGGACACGAATTTTCTGTCATTTACTAAGCGACGAAATTATTACTTGTCCGGGCACATTTAAAGCGAGGCAAATGTCTTAGTCCCCAGGAGTAGTGACGCATCTACGTACGACCTCAAATAGAACTTTAGTTTTGTTTGAGTTTATTAGATATGGGTGTCCATGGGTTGCAGTGACCACTTAACATCAGATGGCCTGCATGCTCATTTGCTACTCTTCAAATATAAAAAAAAGAAACGTTCTAGGATGAAATTTAGTCGTAAACAATACATAATTTATTTGCAACTAAATTTCATCGTGGAACGTTCATCTCATCCTCATTCATAATGAGATGAAACAGAGAAAACGGATGTAAGATCTATCAATCGTTTATTCTAAAGCTTTCTATCTGTAATCTCATATCTAAAAAACTTCTATTAATTAAACACCTTCCTTATATAGGTTCCTTCAATAAATCAATTATCTACTATTTTGTGACATAACACGATAAGTATTTGTTTTGTTGATACTAAACTTATTAGGTATTAGGTTTTTTTAACAAGGTTCTGGGAGAATGGCAAATTTAACAATCGCGATTTGAATACTATTATTGTACTTATTATATGTACTTTGATTTGATTGAATACTTATTAAGGGACTACCGGCATGGCGCAGCGGTAACATACCGGTCTGACAAGCAGATGGCTCCTGGTTCGATTCTTGGCCAGACAGATATCCAAATTATGAATTTAGATTTCTATTCTGGATGTGTGTGTACTCGTATTTGTATGTAACTATGGCAACTACGAGCTAGTAAATCCTATTGTGGGGCCATAGCCCACTCACACACTCATAATTGTAGAAATCGTTATAAATCGTTATTACTGTTATTTTTTATATTTTATACGCTATAAATTGTATTCAATAATATGTCGAGCTAATTTCTTGAATTTCTTAGTATTTTCGCCTACTGTGGTCGGTTATGACATAAACAACGTGATCTCGAATTCTTAGCAATCTCTCACTTAGCGTATATGTATTGCGAAATCTTAATATTTTTGCAAGGGTTCCTTTAAACGGCATCTTGTTTGTAGAGATCGGTACATAGTACTTCCGTGTTACGGACATCTCCGGGATATTTCTATCGTGAACCGCGACAACATACAGGATTCAAATTACAAAATGTATTTAAAGTCACAACCCAATAAAGAGATGTTTAACGACTGTTATTACTCAGTCGATTATTTCAAATTATGAAAAACTTATTATTATAATATAAATATCCAGAGTGAGTTGGAAAATTTTGAATTCTCTCTTCTAGATAGACTAGTTTGCAACTAATTTGTGTTCAAATTTAACCATCCTTGTAATGTTATCTTTATCAATTCCAAATAGCAATCTCTCACTTAGCGTATATGTATTGCGAATTCTTAATATTTTTGCAAGGGTTCCTTTAAACGGCATCTTGTTTGTAGAGATCGGTACATAGTACTTCCGTGTTACGGACATCTCCGGGATATTTCTATCGTGAACCGCGACAACATACAGGATTCAAATTACAAAATGTATTTAAAGTCACAACCCAATAAAGAGATGTTTAACGACTGTTATTACTCAGTCGATTATTTCAAATTATGAAAAACTTATTATTATAATATAAATATCCAGAGTGAGTTGGAAAATTTTGAATTCTCTCTTCTAGATTGACTAGTTTGCAACTAATTTGTGTTCAAATTTAACCATCCTTGTAATGTTATCTTTATCAATTCCAAATTATAATGGTAGTCTTAATAAATATTAACTGTTTTTACATCAAACAAAAGATATTCCGTTACACATTCAACTGCAATAAACATCATGCGTATATGTTAATCTGGGGTTATTTTTACCACTTGATAAATTATACTCTATTCTCTACAATAATTCCTAAATATTAGTTCGATTATATGCGTTTTCTTATTACCAATTTTAATCAACACCATCTCTTTTTGATTCCAGTTTCATCGAGCAAGACAAGGTGTCCGGCTTCTGGACGTGGATGTTCGTCCTGTCCAAGCTGCCCGAACTGGGCGACACCGTGTTCATCGTTCTCCGTAAGAAGCCGCTCATCTTCCTCCACTGGTACCACCACATCACGGTGCTGCTGTACACCTGGTTCTCGTTCACCGAGTACACTTCCTCAGCGCGTTGGTTCGTCGTCATGAACTACTGTGTGCACAGGTGAGGATTTAGAGTATTTACACATGGTAGAGACTTAGAAATATTTTTGCGAATCCAAAATCTGATTGTTTTTACGTGAGCAGAGTAGCAAACGAAACTTGAACCGGAGCTTCAAATCCCGGGGTACGACTTCGAGGCACGGGTGGAATCGAGGAATCTCTGATTTTTCGAAGTCATTTATGTTTTATATTTTTTGTTTATGTGAGAGGAGTCGCAAACGAGCGTACAGGTCACCTGATGTTAAGTGTTGACTGCAGTCCATGAACACCCACGTTTAACCTCAAACAGGACTGAAGTCTTAAATGAAATTGTACGTAGATGCGTCATTGCCTCGAAGGACCAAGGTGATCGCCTCTTTGTAAGTATATTCGATAACCATACAATTATTACAAACAGTCCCAATTGTGGATGATTGAAACTATGTATAGGAACAGGTGGGGCACACCATCTCTATTTTGTCTTTTAGTCTACAGAGCGTGGAACGCTTCAACGTTCGCCTATGTTTTATATATTTTTTTATATTTCAAGAGTAGCAAACGAGCGTGCAGGCCAGTGTCAAATGATCATTATAGCTCATGGACACCTACACCTAACCTCAAACGAACCTCAAAGCGAGGCGTTTTGGCTTTGCCCCCAGTCTGCCAAGTACTACCTAATTACGACCATGGATCATAATGACTCCTTACTACGTAACGTACGTAACGTCGTCGAAATTCATTATAGCGTGTTATTGAATTTTGTTGGTGATGGAATATTTTCTTACCTTATTCTACGTGTTGCCAATGACGTTTCGAACCTGATGATTAAATATAAATGGCCGTCTAAATTTAGGAATGAGCGGTAAAGTTACAAGTTCCTTTACATTCGCGAGCCCACGCGCTGCCTACTCGCGTCATGCCGCATAACACATATGCTGTTGATGCAACTTACAAATGCGAAATCTGTGAGCTTTCTGTATTTTTTTTATAGCATTACTTCTATGCTATAAAAAACTTAAATAAGGAATGAGTAAATGAAAGTAAATGAGTTTGCAGTCCACATGAAGGTAAGTGGTCACTTCCGCTCTTGGACATTTGTAATCAACATCACATTTTTTTTAAAGTGAAAAGAGCAGCTAACGGACGTGCTAGTCACCGGTTGTTGTTGTTAAATGGTCACCACAGCCCATAGACACTCGCCATCCAGGTTGCCATCAAACCTGAAACAGGATTGAAACCCTGTATGTGCTCGTACGTAGATGCGTCACTACTCCTGAAGACTAAAATGGTCGCTTCGCTGTAAGTGTTCCCGACAACCAAAACACAATTGCTTCACGTCGGATTATGAGAGCGTCGGACGGACGAATCCTCCCACGTTCTACCACGTTGAAAACCACCAACCACCACCAAAATGATTGAAGTCCTACCTAAGACCGGTCTCAGGTCAGCCTTCTGCGGCCGACTGCACATGCATTGCTATCCCTGAGGACTGAGTTGGAAAGCCTCAATTATCTCTCTACAGGAAGGGGATATGGTAAGCCATAGTTTTCAAACCAGAACCCTGCAGCCTTTAACAATAGGTTTAACTTGTGCGAGAGTGAGGTTTTGTGCTCTCAAGTGGTGACCGCTCGACCGCTCGCCTATGGACATTTGCAACACCAGAGGAGTCGCCAATGCATCGCAAAGCACACAACTGTAAGAGAAGCCACCGGGCAGGAAATATTTTTAGATATTCAAGAAATTAATGGCAACGTACCAACTATTCTCGTGGCGCAGAGGCAACCACACCGGTCTGACACGCAGAGGGTTCCGGGTTCGATTCCCGGCCAATCTAAATGATGAATTTAGATTTCTATTCTGGCTCTGGGTGTCTTTGTATATGTCCATGGCACCCACCGGTAATCCCAGTGTGGGGCTATGAGTGTAGAAAGCGTCTAAGCATCTAATTTGATGAAATTCCTTCAGATCCCTGAGTACATGTCGCCTAAAATGGCGGATCGTTGTTGTTGATGTTGTTGGATCGTTGGATTGTTTAAATGTTGGATTCAGTTAGATTCAAACTTACATTTCTAATATTAAGAACAGTTAGGTCATTTAATAATCATTAATGAATCGTCCTTTATTGATTATAATTCGTTCGGTCCAATGTGGAGAATCCGCTGAGGATAACGATTTCTTATTAGCAGGGTCAAACACAAGTCACCACGTACAACTTTTTTTATAGATTTTCAACTTTATGTCGAACTAGCAGCGATCATTTTGGCTTGACATAAATTGCTCAATGTAGTAATTGCTTTGAATGCAATTAATGGCAAATTAACAATACCTCAAGCAAGTTGTGGCACGTGTTATGGGTGAATGTCATGTTTACAAATTCTAATGTATTCATTCACCGTAAAGATTACATCGGAATTTTACCGAGCAAATTATTAACATCAGATTTTGAGATTCTCTATCATTAAATTCCAACAATTATAGGCAGGCGTATTTATGTTCCTCTCTAATATTTGAAATAAAAATAACGCTCTCTATTAGATTTCGTACTCTCGTTCGTTTGCTACCCTTCAAACGTAAAAAATATATATACATATATAAAGTGACCTAACAGTTGATTATGTCTGTTCCAGCGTGATGTACTCCTACTATGCTCTTGTGAGTATGGGCAAGTATCCGCCGAAGATGCTGGCGATGACCATCACGGTGCTCCAGCTCACCCAGATGATAGTCGGTTGCGCGATCAACATATGGGCGCACAACTACATGGCCACCGCGCCCCCCCACTCTTGTGGCATCAGCGAGATCAACATCAAACTCTCGATGGCAATGTACTTCTCATACTTCGTCCTCTTCGCTCGCTTCTTCTACAAGGCCTACCTGTCCCAGAAGCCCGGAAAGAAGGCCAAGATCGAACCCCTGCCCGAGGCCCCGGTGGCGAAGAAACCCGACTACAACAGTTACCCGCGACAGAGGAATGGTGTTGTCCACTAGTCGACAACTTGTGATATTGCTAAGTATTGTATTGTACAGGTTATGTATGCGGTCGTTCGGGCAGTCCCTTTAGGTAGAAGTCTAATGTATTGATTCGAACAAGTATGATTTGCAATTGGAATAGATTCGGTTTGTAATTGACATGGATCCGGTGTACAATTGCAATATCTTCGATTTGTAATTAGAATAACTCCGGATTGTAATTGCAATAGCGCCAGTTTGTAATTGGAATAGATCCGGTTTCTAATTGGAATAGCTCCAATTTGTAATAGGAATAGATCCAGTTTGTAATTGGAATAGCTCTGGTGTGTAAACGGAACAGATGCTGTTTGTAATTGGAATAGAAGAGGATGAACTGTTAGGCAGAAACGTCAAATTTCGCAATAATCGTAGGGGGTGACATATTGATGTTAAGTTATTTCGAATATTACATTAAGCTTTAAGTGGCAGCATTAGCTCGCGCCATTGAAAGGGGGCGTTTACAAACAATACAAGTGCAGTCTCACTATATAATTAAAAGCTTACGTATGGCCAACCAAGCGTATAATTTGTACAGTATTAGTAATTGATAACGGGTTTTACACGATGATTTGTGGCATGCAACGTTGTTGCGAACGCGTGCGTCGTCCGCGCGTGTAACGATCGTTTAGTTTTTTGTGTGCAATCTAGCTTTAACTGATGAATTATGGATGATATTGCACGTACAAGCTGTCGAGTTAGCACTTGATGATATGTGTTAATGATGTCTCATTTAACATGTTGAGGCAAGTTCATTTAATAGCACGGTACCACGTTAATAGGTATAGCTCCACTGGGTACCATTTTCACTTACAGTCTGCCGTGAATTTCTTGCGTTTAGGTGTAGTGACGCATTTACGTACGACCTCAGAGGAGACTTCAGTCCTGTTTGATGTGGATGTCAATGTGCTGCAGTGACCACATGACATCGAGTGGGCTGCACAGGCGTCTGCTACTCTTGTAAAATAAAAAGCGGAAGTATATGGTATGATAAAAAAAAGGTAAATGATTGGTGCTAAGTGGTCACTGCCTCCCATGAATATCTGTGATCAATCCCAAATAGAATTGAAGTCCTACCTAAGGTCGGCCACAGGTCGGTTGGTTCTACCTCTGAGGACCAAGTTGGATCGTCTCGTACAAGTGCCTCTTCCATACCGCACCTTCCAGGCCAGAACACAGCAGTTAACACTGCTATCATAAGATAAAAATAAATGTGACGGTTGTGTCTCCAGAGTCGAACAGTGAAAGGTTCTTCGAACGATGATTATTATGATGTTACGATGTCCTTGTGACGAGGTCTATATAACGCTCAATATAATAGCTATTTTTCCTCTTACGACCGAAGGCAATAATGATGTTGTCAAACAGATCGCGTCTCTAATTGCTGCGTAAACATTTAACTCGACTGCAACTAGCGAAGAAATACACGTTCTTAGAAAACTCCTACGTCTTTGCGCTATTAATCATCCACAATCCTAACTATTGTAAATGCTAAAGTTTGTTCCGCTTTCACGGCTCGGATAATCAATCGTTCTTCCCGTAATTTAGCAGACAAGTAGCCTTTGTCACATAGATGAATATGGGTACGTTTGAACCTGGAAATTAGTATGATTCTGGAAACCGTGGATCTATGTCCTTATTTGCACCGAATGACGGCTTATAGATGTAGGCGAACCCGCGGGCAATAGTTGTATATAATTGTAGCGTCACGGTGCTCGTGTTTCATTTAAATAATACTTAGGCTGCATTAATTATCTGTATTTGAAACAACAGTATAAATGAAACCGTAGTAAATTGTAATTATGTCGTTATTACAATAGCAATTACATTAGACCTGAACATGAGGGACTGCTTCGGACCGCCGCGAAGTCTAAGGTCGGTCGTCACGTGTTACATTCCATGCTAGATTACGTTCGCAAGGTGTGTCCACGGCTTTGGTTCTGTTGTGCTTCGGGAGTGACGACCCCGCCTTAGCGTCGCACGTTTTCATGCGAGCCATATGCGATATTCCACAAGTATTTAAGTGACAGTATATAAGATGCAGATACAACGTATAAATAGATTAAACCTCGCAAGATTATTACATAGATTTGTCTATGGTACACGTAGACGAAGCTACCAATTGGACTCCTAATGTGTAATTTAATTACTATGGGGTTGATCAGTGAGCTCGTCGCGATGTATGGGTCAATATTTCGTACGCTGGTTGGCCCGATCGCACGTTAATCGCCAAATAATGGAGCCAATAATATTCGTAGGCGTAACCTGACATCGGACCTATTTGTCTGATGTAATACAGTTTATGTCTTGCATTATGAGTTTATTTGGATACTTTGTCTACGATACGATCGTGTAGCTTTTGCCTAGCAGTAGGCGATCCTTATACACAGTAAGTGTGATTCCTACTTTCAATAAGTAGTAAATTTTATCTTCTACGTCTTAAATGAATCTAAATATTTCCTTAGAATGTTCAACACCTCTGTACACTGTCCAATCCGTCGGACATTAGGTGACTTTACTCAATACTAAATATAAACTCACCTCGTTTGGCGTACGACGGTCGGACAACGTGTAAGTGCTTTTAAGTAGTTTATTGTAAATTAAAACGGAATATCGCATCTCAGATCAAATGAAAATGAGTGTAACTAATTTGTTGTTGTTTAACGTATTTATTAATTAATGAGAAAAAAAAAATAGTGATTTTTAAAGTAATTTATTTGTAAAGGGGTAGTTTTATCGACCTGTACAGTAAGTTAAAAAATATATGGGTTCCGCTTATTGTGATCATGTATCGATCGTAGGTATACACACAGCTCTGCAGCAAAGGGACTAACAACTGACGTATAGACGTCATATTGGAGTGTCGGTGACGGGTCCGCATGTGCGCGCGGAGCGTTAACATAGTTTTAATACTTTGAAACGCTTGTCAAACAAGTGCACAAAGTTTCTAGCGATGTAATTTCAATTAGTGGGTTAAGCGATTTGCCGTTTGTACTGACGGTCTCGACGGGGGGCGCGAGTGATAAATATGGCGGCCATTGTGCGGCGTACCGGTAAAGTAGACCGGTAAAAAGTGTCTCGGTAAGACATATTTTTATTTTCTGAAAAAAAATTATAGTTGATTTTTTATAGCTAAACCTAGCCATGAGGAAGGCGGGCCACCTGATGGGAAGAGGTCACCGTCGCCAATGGACATATTTGTAATACCAGAAGAGTCGCCATGCATCGCAAAGTTTGAAGCGGAGCTCTTGCATCTTTTTTAAAAAAAATGCAAGAACGGTGCTACGACATGGGATTCTTAAGAACCCCATGTCGTAGCGCTCCGGGAAAAATACCTCAGGAGGAAAATTCGGAAATAGGAATAATGATTACAATATTATTTTATTTTTATTGATTGTATTTATTGATACATTACTGGGTGATAAATATGTATTTATCGTTCCGGTTCGGTACCGGGAATCCGTAACGTGTGCAGCCGGCTTAATTAATACTCGAATTTAATTATGTACCCGTCGGTTTATCGATGCATCGGTTAATAGCCGTGCAATTTATTAAAATTTTTGGTAAAGGTAATGTTAATATCCACTTGTGTATTATAAATGTCAGGCAACAATTGTATGTAGTACGGAATTACGCTTAGTGGCATTGGGCGATATACATGTATGTATTTTCTTCAAATCCCTTGAAGGTATTACAACGGTATTGTATATAACCGTAACCTTGATTGCTGTAAGGCGCAATGCAAATTTTGTAAATAAATGGTCAACCTTAAAGTTCAATGGATTGTCAACTCAATCCCCATGGCCAGTAGATTGTAAATTAACTGTGAGATAAATGGCGTTGAACACGTTATGTACTTATTAAGGTGTTAATATCGATGGCGTTCATGTCGAAAGATCAAAGGATCACAGTCCATTGAACTGTTGAGATTGTAATATTTTTATTACAAACATTGTTTTGCGGCTAGCCGGTACAAAGATTTTGTTTAAATACAAAAGCATACTATTGCCGTAAGTGGATTGGCTCCGAGGTAAAACGAAATGAGTACTACAACCAGCCGTAGCCGGTCGCGCGACGGACAGTGAGAATAAAGTGTAAGTGAAAATTGAAATGTTACGTCACGGCTCGGCAGGAAGCGGTAGGATTCGGACCGAGCGTCCATTGTTAACCAGTAGCTGTAAATTAGGCGTATTGTTCTAACGGAACATCCGTGATGTGATTTTAATAACGGTTAATATTTTTAACGCTTTATGTGTCATTAATATAGTCAATGGGGAGAGCGGACTGAAATTGTGCGTAGGTGGCGCCAGTGTAGTGTGTGCCAAACAGCCCGAATCCGAGTCTGTTTCGATTTTAGAAAAGAAAAATAAAATTTTATTTTTTCAAATCAAATGACAAGTTGGGTAAATTTTTATTGAAATTTTGTACGATTGCATTAGATTTAAAATATATTTTTTCACGAGCATAAATAAAAACTTTGGTAAATTATTTGCTGGCTCTGTTGTATAACTGGCGATGTTGATGCAAAACTTGCACGTTTTCAATTATCCGGATATCGAGGCTGAATAGTCTTGATATGTTTAATCTAGACTGGAGATGCAAAAAATGATAGCCGTGCTCCCCATTGAAACGATCAGTGATCGGTCAAGTCTTAGCTATACTAGCCCGGATCAGGTGGAATGAAGCATAATTTGAATACCTATAAGCTATCACTTCGCGGTCTCCAGCTGAACTTTCTATAGGCTATGATATCGTCTCGTCAGTAGTGCAGTCGATGATTACGGAGGTACAAATGTATAATACAAAATGACCGCATCTCGTGATTCAAGTATCGTTAAGTTACGCCATACATAAAGTACTTGAAGCTTCAAGCGGTTACAAATGTTAGAAGCGTTTCAGATTTAGATGTAAAAATCACAGATTTAAACTGTAGACGCTATCTGTTGGCGAGCCGCGTGGCGCAGTGGTGACCACGCCGGTCTGACGCTGAGGGTTCCGGGTTCGATTCCCGGCCACACAGACAACCTGATGATGAAATTTGATTTCTGTTCTGGGTCTGGGTGTTTGTCTTTGTATATGTCCATGGCACCCATGACGTAGGAAATTCTAGTGTGAGGCTGTAAGTGTAGGTTTAGAATTTTTGGCATTATAATTCAGAAAAATCACCGAATTCATATTAGTTAATCACGATCATGGAAAAAAATATATACACATATAAAAATGAAAAAATGTTAATCTTATTCCAAAAATATTCGGCTTCAACATGCAACTATGATTTAAATCTGTGGTTTGAATATCTTTGAATGATTTTCTCTCTCCTTAACGTTATTAGGATATAGAAATTTATCGTGTAACTGTCTGCTTTTTTAAACCTTTACGTATTTGTAAAGTGGCGATGTGCAGAATTAGCATAGATATTAGTCCAGGTCAATTTGTCTAGTTAAAATAGAAGTCACAAGTTAGATAGGTCGGATAGGCTGTTGGTTTTACTGTCCACTATTTAGGGCTATGTTTTCGTTCTGGACTAATCTACTTATAAGAATTTCTACGGTTATATTAATCATCCGACACAATTCTTCATTTTCATCGTTATGCGGGTAGGTTAACCATTATTTTACGTGTGGTTTGGGATTATTGTAAACGAACGACGGATGTTCGTAATCGTGTTAAAATGGTTGAAACAATTTATTAGGTTTATATCTATTATTCCGCCGTCCTTGTGCTATGATGCCGGTACATACCAAAACCATTTTGCGAGGTATAGCCAAAAAAGAGGATAAGTGTTAAAAAAATGTGCTACTTAATAACTTTATATAAACGTTATATGCAAGAGTTTGTGGTGTCAAAACAGATCTAATAGAGCACTTTCAAATAGTTGAAACGTTTAATTCGTATTTTGCTGATTTTGAAAACGATGAAATCGGCTAGAAGTTGGATGACGGCGTTTTGGCTTAAGGACGGCAGAATTATCATCGGTACATCCAGCGCCTCACAACCGAGAGTACATTTTATGCCATTTTTGTACTTTTTGTAGTAATATTTACATTGATTATAATTACTATTTATTTATCAGATTTTGTTTTGTTTTTGTAACTCGCTCCGTCGGCCTTTTGTTGTAGTTGTGGAACTTATATTTTTGTTATTTGTTTTTTAATACCCACCCATTGTTCCTACTTATTTTTTGAATATTTTTTTTTCACTTAACACGCCTAAATTTAAATAACGAAGATGGTGACAGATCATTTTGTTGATTAAATTGTGATAATGATGGCAGTTCTCAAATGTACAATATTATTGATCTCGCGTCCATATGTAGCCACTGTTGTCGCACGTTGGCGATATTCGTCAATGTTAATGTTATCAAGTTGTTATTCAATGTTACATCCATACGTAGCCATTATTGCTGCACGTTGGCGATATTCGTCAATGTTAATGTTGTCGAGTTGTTATTCAATAATATTGTTCATGTTGAGAGCACACAAACAGCAATGAAGTGAAAGGCCGGCTTGAAAGCCATATTGAACGTAAGACAGTGTATATATTTCAGTAACGAGATCAGCATGGCATTTATTTCCTTCCCTACATGTGTATGTCTTATTTCTTTTGTTGCATTTACGAGAAACTTTGTTCTGTATAGAAAGAATTAGCGGTTACAGTTCCATATTCATAAAAATATTTTTAAAAATATATTTTTGTGAACAATGTTTTGTGATTACAACCAACTTGGATCAAATAAGATGTAATTAAATTGTAGCATCAGAATGTATTGTAATGTAATCTGTAACACAAAAGTGGTATTATTCTTGCAATCATTAATTTGTATTTTCTGGGCAAATAAAGAGTTAATGCGTATATCGGTTTTGTTTTATTATATTTTGATAATCCTGTGATATAGAAACCATACCTTACATTCACATTGCTATCAGGAACATCTTAGGGTACAGCCCTAAGATTTAGATATTCTAACTAAACAGATTGAAATACCCAGAATATTCGTACTTACTAGGTTTATTATTTTTTTATAAAAAAAAGTACTTTTGTCATAAAATATAGTAACAATAGAAAATACAGAAAGTAAAATATACGTCAACATACAGCATACATTACATAGTATGATGAATTTTGTTTATGTCTGGAACATTATTAATAATATTATTCTCTACTAATTGCCATTGGAGCAGCGTGGTGAAATATGGTTAATGCTCCCCATTTCTGGGCAGAGATTCGTGCACAGCAGAGGGAAATATAAAATATTGCAGCCAAAATATTCTTATATTGAGTATTCTTTAGAAGCGCTAAAGTTAAATAAATATCACATACATTTAGAATCGTAATAATAACTTGAATATGATTATTTTTACTGTATACAGGAATATGGAATGGAATTCAATTGAAACATCTGAAAGCCATTCTTCATATCTAAATCACGAATACCTCTCACTATTTCTAAACGTGACACCAGCTGACCGTGACATTCGCTAGTCAAGTGACAGTGACACCGCGCTTTTAGGCAGACGTTTCGCTTATTGATCACTGATTCAGTTATATTGACATCTCATTCTGATATATGAGGAGGAGTGAGAAAGCAGTATTGCTCGGTCGTTAACATCGTCAATTGGAAATAACGCAAGAACTGACAGTGACAATTCATTTCTTTGTTGCTTGCTGATTTGACAGCAGATAGATATAATTTGTCGTGTTTGAAACACACTTTGTTTGATAATAAAAGCGAAATGGACTTGATTGATAACGATATTAGGCAGTGGGATGCCGACGATGTAAAGGAACAATTTGGCGACAGCCTCACGCTGCTCCCTTCGAACGATAATATCAAGGAACTACAAACTATCCTGCGGGACAAGTAAGTGAGGTTACGAAATGTGATCATGTTACCTTATAAAAGCTTTCTTATATACTTTAAAGCGTTATGAAGCTTTATGCAGTGCAACAGAGCTGTGCAGTAGTAACTGCAAACGACTTGGCAAATCAAGCGTGGTCAGTACACGTCTGGGTGACCATTGGCTTTGCATGAGCGTTTCTTTATTTCGGTTAGTCCATTCAATTGTTTTCTCTGTTTATAATATGTTGTAATAATCGAAACGTCTACTAACAGAGTTTTCTAGAGGTTTAAGGTTGGTTTAAAAATGTTTACCATTGGTTTAGCTACTGTCCCTTACCTCCAAGCAAATTGTACTGGGGTGAGATCGATGGTGGACTACATTCTAGACCTGTAAATTTTTGACAGGGAACTGTAGCCAATAGTAGGACTTTGATAATTCCAACTATTGCTGTATTAACACTTTGTGGCAAACGCAACTGTTGTATTTTACTGTCCAAGCCACCAGTGAGGCTAGCACACATATGGTGTGTGCCGCCATACTGAATCACACCTATTGTATTGCGCGGCGCACGGGTAGATCATTTCAAGTATTAACCGCTGCAGTCAATGTGTTAAATACAAATAAATATTATTGCCATTATTTCATACCAATTTCTTAGTTTAGTTCTTCAATAACTATTAGTTCAGTGGAACAAAAAAAATTATACTGTATGGCTTCAAAAAAATATATGGATTTATAAAATCTTATGTAGTGATATGTTTTTAAGAAATACATCAAGAAGTGACTTCAAGTTCTATGCTGACCGACTAATTCGTCTCGTCATCGAGGAAAGCCTCAACAAGCTGCCGTTCACTGACTGCGAGGTTGTGACTCCCACTGGGGCTATCTACAAGGGCTTGAAATATGGGGCGGGGAACTGCGGAGTGTCTATTGTGAGGTCAGGCGAGGCTATGGAACAGGTTAGTCTATTTAATATACTTTTTACCTACTGGGCGGATAATTCTTAATCACGAATAATTTCAATATACATGTATAACCCTTCCATGCTTCAAAGGCTACATAAAGGTGTTGGTACCGGCTCCTATCATTGGATAGCAGTCATTAAACTGAGGCTTTCTGGTGATTTGAAAACTTTCGACATGGTTTAGCCACTACCCTGTATCTCCAGCATTCTGCAATAGAGCAGCGTGATGGCATATGCTCTAGACCTTCCCCAGACCTTGTGGGGACAGACCCTTGCCCAACAGTGGGACATGAAAAGGGTTGGAACCTCACATATAATTACTTTAAAAATAAAAACAAGAATTGTAAAATAATTAGTCTTTATAATCTCTTTATGACATTCATATTTATGTATATACAAATTTAATTTTGAACTTAGATCTGTTTAAATATGTCAATAAGTGGGGTGCAGGTAGTGCTTGACTAGCTGTACAAGAAGTGTTAACTTTGAACTGCCTTATCAAATTATTGCTTATTTGTGATAATCATTAACAGGGTCAGGTCAGGTCAGGGTCTCAGAATGAGAAGGATTAGACCGTAGTCCACCACACTGGTTAAGTATAGATTAATAGACTCCAGACACCTTCGAGAACTTTACAAAGGACCTTCAGCTGATGAAATCATCACTATGTTTTTCATGATTAATGCCAGTGATAATTAGTTTCTAACACGCACATAACATCGAAAAATTTGAGATGCGTGCGAGATTTGAATCCGGGATTCTCATGTGAGAGAATGGAATCTTACCACTAGTCTATCATTGGTTGGTCATATTCATTGCCTATTGACATGTATGGTTGCCTATTGACTATGTATTCAACAGGGTCTTCGTGACTGTTGCCGCTCGATTCGCATCGGCAAGATCCTGGTGGAGAGCGACACGGACACCCATGAAGCGCACGTGGTGTACGCCAAGTTCCCGGAAGACATCGCGCGCCGCCAGGTCCTCCTCATGTACCCCATCATGTCAACAGGCAACACCGTTAAACAGGTTATTTTTTTTATACTTAAAGGATAACAAACGAGCCTGCAGTCAAGTGGTCTCTGCAGCCAATGGACATCTACCTCTAATTTCAAACAAGATTAAAGCCCTATCTGAGGTTATACATAGATGCGTTACTACTCCTAAAGATCAAGATGGTTGCCTCACTATAAGTGTACCCGTCAACCACATCTCTCCAACAGATATACAAGAATGCTTCAGATGATGAGAGCAATGAATGACTCCCCAGTCACATAAATTTCTATTATTGTCTATTTAATTAATATAACATAAATGAGCACACATTGAATCTTAACTTTGTGCAGGTGCTGCCCTTACATAATTATTGACACTGTACATATTTTTTATTCTTTTCACTTATTAAACTGACCAGAGGAGTGCTTTGAACTAGGTGTTATTTTTGAAGTTATACTTCTTTTGACGCGTTATGAAAATCAGATGAAAGTGAATTTTCCCGAATGAATTTAAAGTTGCGCGCGCAAATGTAACACAGGTGAAGTTAGTCATTTTTAATATGATTATTTTCTTTACGGTCTGAAGTTGTCCAAGTAACTTATGCATACTATTCCTGTTTTATTTTATTGAATTAAAATGTTATTTTTTTAAGATGTTACTTATTTTAAGTTATTATTCATGGAATTTGTTGATGTTGAATATTGTTTAACTCAATTCAAATTTATTTTAATGTGTAAAAAAAATTTATTTGTGATGAATGCCAAAAAAGTATAACTTAGTAAATCGTATAACTCCTACGTACATACATAAGTATTCACATGGGTTATTATTAATAACTAAATTACTAATGTTTTCCAGATAGTTTGTCTAAACTGCTTCTTTTCCTTATAAATAGATTATTTTATTAAAAGCCCTGGCTATCATTAACATTGGTCAACAGAATTCTGTAGTGTTCATATTAATATCATTTTGAACGTCTTTAATGTATATATTCCTGGTTTTCAGGCCGTAAATGTACTGACCCAGCATGGTGTGAAAGAAGAACGAATTATTCTCTCCAATCTCTTCTGCACCCCAGCGGCCGCGCAGGCGGTGGTAGACTACGTTCCCAAGATGAAGATCCTTACATCTGAACTGCACCCCGTAGCACCAAACCACTTTGGACAAAAGTACTTTGGGACTGACTGATACGAGGACGAAATTTAGGTTTAAACCTTAATAACCTTAATTATATTGTTTTCTACAGCAACATAATTGAGTGTAGCAAAGTGTTGTCATTACCAAAAGATCTTTAATGGCAAGTATAGAAATTTTATTTAGCATAAATACACATTTAAGAAAAAAAACCTGCATTTAGTTTTAATTTAATGCTATAGTATGCTTTTTCTACTAATTGTTTGGTCTCATAATTTATTTTATTTGTAAAATTATGTCATATTCATTGGAGTGCAGTATAAAATTACTTTTAGGTAAGCAAAGTTGTATTAACCCTTGTAACTAATTATACTTGGTTTGCTATAGAAAGAGTTCTGGATTTGATCGCCGTTTAAATATTGCTAACATTACAGAATAATAAATTTCGATATTTGGTCCGTTTGTTCCACCTGCTCGAATGATTATGTACATTTGTGATAATGGTAGCACAGGAATACTTGTCTTTGGGCGCTGAGGGGATTGGATTGGAAGGGCATGTCTAACGGTCAGTGCTACGATCGGCAGATAACAGTAATAACTGTTATAGCTTTTGACATTTTTATCTTTGAATAGACTAACTTGCCCTAATCTGATCTGAAAACATGAGTTGAGTTAGAGTTTGTAAAATACTTATCTATAATTTGTTTGTAAATGTAATTTAATTAAGAATATTATATTTGTACAAGTAGTGTCGCTTTCTGTGAGATTTATAAATAAACATAAAAATCTTATGTTACTTATGGCAAAGTAATATTGTAAAATATTGGTAATAATTAAGTTTTTCTTGTGCTAACTTTGTATAAAATAGAGATTTAAGGAATATTTTATTGTAAGCATTTGAGCTTAAAATGTGTTTTTAAATATAACAAACATGAGATAAACATCAAAATAGATTTGTAGAGGACTGCTTCATAATTGTTATGTTAATGTAAAAAAATATTAATAATAAATAAATATGTAATAAATATATTTCGAGTTCTTTTAACAATTCATTGAGGAGTTTATGTTTACTATTTAACACGTTGACTCCGGCAAACACACCTATCGCGTTTTACTGTCTGGGCCACCCATGCGGCTCACACGCATACGATGTGTGCCGGCGTACTGGAATACGCCTGTTGTGTTTCGCGCCGCACGGATGGATTGTTTCGAATATTAGCGCCGCAGTCAATGTGAATATTTAAATATTTTTAAAAATATTTCAGTATTTAAATCGAATTGAGAACAACTAAGCATTTATATCAACGTCATTATCAACCAGTTAATGTCTCATTGCTGGGCACAGTCTCCTCTATAAATGAGAAGGGTCACTGTCGAGGAGTTACTGTTGAATAATTATGTGAACTTATTAAATCTTTGGCGTAAACAAAGTTTACGTTTGTTATATTTTTTATTTTTTCCATTAGAAAAAATACGGTATTAACCTTAATTATCGCCGATTTTCTCAACCATGTGTTCTGTAATTCTCGCCCTACCATCGCTGTTTCTCGACTAATAAAGCTAAAACGGCGAAATAAACAACGGACACAATTCCCGCGGATCGTGTCGTTTTGACGTTTGGTCTGTATTATCTCTAGTACTTAAAAAAGTTTATTGAGAATTTCTGACCATGCAATGCCAATAGTCGAATCGTGCCACTTTATGTATTATCTTAAACAGTTCCGCGTTCAAGCTCTGTAGTACATATTGTCCGGGCCGGATGCGAGGCTCGTGCGCTGACGCTGTAATGTGTATTAATAAATCTATTTTTTGTTTTTTATGTTTGAAAAGAAACACACAAGCGTGTTGGCTACCTGATGTTGAGTGGTCACTGCAGCCCATGGACACCCACATCTAACCTCAAACAAAATTGTAGATTTAGCTGAGGTTGTATATAGATGTGCCACTATTCCTAAGGACTAAGATGGTTACCCCGCTACAAGTTTGCCCGGCAACCGCACCTCTAACCGAAACATAAAAGTTGGTTTACGGCGGATTGTGAGAGTGGCATCTCCCCGGACGAACTATAGTTCTATTGCCCACAAAATTATTATACAAAATATAATTAATCTATTATATAGAATGTTTGGAATCTTTCTAGCACGTTGGTCGACGTGCCATCGCTCGTGTCGTGTTCGATTTAATGTAAATCATATCTTGCAATTAAAATAGGAGTATATGTGTGGACGGAGGATTAATGCCATTGAACCTGTCGCTCGTGTTACAAATTCAATGATCTTTGTGGTCAGTTCATTGAACCCTTTGTCGCGGGCCCGTTTTGTTTCGTCATGCCATAGATTCCAACTTCATGATGGTATATAAAAATAAAGCATATACAAAATTTACATGTAACTATGAAATTATGATAGCATAGTAGTTAAGATAGCGGCTTCTCAAGCTGAGTGGCCGGGGTTCGAATCCCGCACGCACCTTTGATTTTTCGGCGTTATGTGCGTATTACAAATTAATTATCACTAGCTTTAACGGTGAAGGGAAACATCGTGAGGAAACCTGCATGCCTGAGAGTTCTCTGTAAAGCTCTTGAAGATGTGTGAAGTCTAGCAATACGCACTTGGCCAGCGTGGTGGACTATGGCGTAACCCTCATTCTCTGAGGAGACCCGTGTCCAGCAGTGGAACATTAATGGGTCGATGATGATGATGAAATTATGGAGATCAAATCAAATTTGTTATCATTCAATTTAATTTGATGCAAATATATTTTTATAGTGTTTGCTTATGGCGTTGCTTTGTGCTTGTTTTAACATTTCCCAAATAGTAAAATGCGGAATATATGTTAAATGTAAATGAGAATGTAGGGGAAAATAAATAAAAACGAACAATTAAGTTACTTTTGATAATTTAATTCCGTTTCATAGTTTATACAATCTATGGATTGACAGATTATAAAGATTAGATCAGATCACACAGCTAAGCAATTTAAAAGTGTACACATTAATATAAATTATTATTCTTTCATCAACATTTTAATAATTTAACCCTTAACAAGTAACCTTTATAAAGTGATCCCAGACTTGTCGTGGTCGGCTCGCCTCCGCGATCTCAAACGGATGTTACTCACTTACACGAGAATTAACGCTAAGAAAATATCATCATTATCATGTAAAAATAGCGATAACATTCAATTACATTATTAACACGAGTAGATCTTATTCGAGAACAAAAATATTTTATATTATTTCGATTAGTAAAAACTATACGACTCGACGTCACTTACATTAGGTTAGGAAGCTCCGGCTCGCTCGACTGCGTACTCCGTATAAATAAATACTTAATTATACGTAACCATACATTACTCTGTCGACACTCTTACACTTACACTATGTTACGCGTTTAGACAATGACAAGCACTTATCCTTGCGGATTTAAAACTAATAAAAGTAGCCGCTCGGCCTCTGCGGCGGCGGCGGTTACCCTCCAAATTGACTTAGATATGTTATTAAGGCATCGTGTGAATTGCACTCCGTAATTGACCTAAGTCTAGGGGACTATACGACAGCCAAAGCGAAATTATATGGCAATTAGCATGTATTACGATACGATACATAATGTTCGATAAATATACAGGACGCGTGGATGTAATCGCTGCGATTAGTAACGACAGTTAAACAACCAAAATATATATAAACGTCTTAATTAAGAGTTCAATAAAAAGCAAAATAAAATACTTCGTTTGTGCATCCACATTTTTTTGTGATTTTCGCATTTTTTTTTTGTATAAAAATATCGTCAACAACGTAGCGTGGCGCGCCTACTGGCGGACCTTGCGGAACTTGTGTTTGGTCGCAAGGTCGATTAATTCGTCGCTGGATTTTTTCTGCTTATCGGACACGCACCAGTCCCTCGCGCTTACGACTATGGGGAGGATGGTTTCGTCGCTGTGCAACCACAAAACAGATCATTAACATGTGTGTTAGGAGCCACGCACTGCGATAGCGACTGCACTCTCGAGCCCGGTTGTCTACAAGCCTTGCAACTTGTTATTCCAGAAGTAACGACCTAATCGTGTTATGAGGCAGAAGATTAGATGCTCTTTCGGTATCTGTGCGGTAGGCGCGGGCCCGCTATTGCGTTCCGAGATCGTAGTGTACAATACGGCGAACTCCCTGTAATCCGACGAATTTTGCTTCCTCCAACCCCTCTTGTATCGGCATTCTGCGGGGTAGAAATCTTGTAATCTGACATTACGCGCTGACAAATTCAGAATGTGACGGAACAACGTCAAGATGTCGCGCGAAAATATTAAGGCAGGTGCACAAGTATTACGCCTTATTTCGTCATTGGTTTTTTGGACGATCTCACTGGAAACCTAAACCTAATTATATCATTATATCAAAGCTTTGTATAACACAAAGCATTTGAATTTAGAGTATATACATGTCAGATATGGGTGTCAAATGTTGTCGTTCCACTAGTGGGTTTTATTACATGTCAGAATACAGGGAGTGTTAAGTTTAGACGGGGGCCAGATGTTAGACGACACGCTCAGTCGCCGGACCTCAGCCGTGGTCCCGCCTCAATACCAATGCCAATCGTGTTAGAATAGATCGACGTTTAACCGGCGAGAGGAAGCGGTAGCGAGTTGGTGTATTTACATGAGCTTCTGTTTGGCGCACTCGGGGCAGAGGATGTCCTGCGCGTCGGTGATGAAGCCCTTCCCCACGAGCGAGGCCTTGCACTCCGCGCAGATGAAGCAGTCGTTGTGCCAATGGCGGTCCTCGAACGAGATGAAGCGTGTGCCGCCGATACCTGAAACAAATTAATATTTATTTATTTAACAAATTTTTGTACACAAAAACACATAAAATACACACACAAACAAGAAAACGTAGTACAAAGG
>DWKL01000222.1:0-21608 GCA_018249415.1 Phareas burnsi | reverse complement strand
GTGCGTCCCAAATTGGTAGAATCGGTAATAGAAATAGAGAATGGAGTGCATAACATAATAATAATAATAACGATACATCCTAATAATAATACATACATCCTAATAATAATAATAACGATATTACGATACAATAGAATTATGTTATTATTCCAAGAAAATTATTAATTTTATTCAACTCACCTCCGTTTCTTGTCCTTCATGTTGCTTTATAAAAATAAATAGGTTATAGGTATATGTTTGAGTTTAACTATGACACAAAATTTCACTAATACAACGTGGAGTCAAATAAGCCTCTGTATATATTTATAGCGTGTTTTGACTGTACATATACAGTAAAAATACTATTCGAACTTAGCTAGTTTTTAATTCCACTACGGCTAGTCAAAACATTATGAATGAATGCGATCAATAATGTTTTAATGTTGGTAGCGCTGTGACAGCGGCTGTAGGCGGGCGAAGCGCCGAGCGACTGCGCCGCGAGAGTACGAGGTTTGCGAGTGTTGTCGATTCGTGCTCAGATTTCGCAAGCTAAAGCACAATTTTGCAAAGTCCGCGTGACGTCACACAACGTAGCTGACATTGTTGACCTTGAACTGTCACTGGCTCAAGCTTATAAATATTGTGCGGTTGTCAAACTACCAATACTGTAATTTCAGTGCTGTTACCTCGCGTTCTAATTCCTGTAGCGATGGAAATGGATGTTCTATATTTTAGAGATAGATTTAGAGATATGTGTCCTTGCAGAGCTCTGATCTCTCAGAATGAGAAGAGTTAGGGTAGTCTACTTCCCTGGTCAAGTCCGGATAAGACTTGATACGCCTTTGGGAACTTCAAGAACCTGTAGGTTTCCTCACTATGTTTTCCTTCACCATTCAATCAAGTGATAATTAATTTCTAATACGAACATAACTTCGAAAAATCGGAAATGCATACGATATGATAACTGTTATGTCACAGGGGTTAAATTAACTAATTTATTTTATATATCATGGTACTAGCAAATGTGTGTAGAGTCACCGCCACTTGCAAATATCTGTCGATCACATATACGATTGTAGTCTTGTTGAGATCGACCATACATCCGTTGCTACCACTAGGGACTAAAGCCCGTATTTATAAAGGAGTAAAAGTGAGTACTTAAGTAAATATAAGTACTACCATTTTTATTTTATATTTCAGTAATTGCTTGAAGTGAGCGCTGTCAAAAGTTAGAGCTCTCACTCAAGCAATATTTCCTTTCCAACAACTTGAGAATTGAGAAACAACTATCAAGCACCGACTCTTATTTACTAATAAACTTAAGTAAGTAACGTACATTACCCGACTATAAAATTTTGTACTGAAAAATTTAAGCGCCAAATGAAGACTATGAAGAAAGTACAAAGCAACAAGTAAATACTTCTTTATAAATACGTGCGTAAGTCAGAATGTTTCGCGTAAGTATACCTCTTATACTATAATCTTCAAACAAGATTAAAGTTGCGTTCAAAATTTTTTGTTATGAGGCAGAAATATATATAGAGGTGCCTCCGGAGTCGAATCACGAAGGATTCTATCATCTTGAAACCGGTTACGTTTGCAGCCATCAAGATGGAGAACTCCTTTCGGCTTCAAATTAAGATCAGCTCATCAATAGTTCAGTGGATATTTTTTCAAAGACAAATCTTGTTGCGTAAAACATTTCATAGATTCTGAAATTTAGAATTAAATGCGCTTCTGTGCAGTGGTCGCTTCGTGCGGCACGGTTGCGGCAACTGTTTCATATAGTCTCATTTTTTTTTTTCATTCATGTATAAACATGTAGCCACGAAAAAAATAAGCAAGTACTTATACTTATTATGTACTTGTGATATACACAGAATACATTTCAATGAATGAGAATATCATTTATATTATGCATGCGAGTGTCAGTACGAGTGCCAGCATTATCGGTGGGTCGCACGCCGCGTTCAGCGGCCACCCGCCACTCTTTCCGTATATGCACTACTGAGACAAGTGCGTCTTTAGATAAGTAACAACTTGAAGTTGTCGCGCGTTTATCGATAGGCAAATTACGTAGCATTGATTCAGTAACGTCTGAATTTTGATAATTGCTATCATGATTTATTTCATTGATATTTCTTTACAATTTTTATTTATTTACTTAATAATTTATGTATACAGACATATAAATGAATACAATAATGACAACAATATAAAAATGGTACAAAGGTTTTGTTTTGTGGTGGTTTTGTATCATTATCAATAAATTATTATATAGGTACCCATTAATGTCTCATTGCAAGGCACATGTCTCCTCTTAACATGAGAAGAGTTAGGTTATAATCCGCCACGCTGGCCAAGTGCGGATTGGCAGACTTCACATACCTTCGAGATCTTCGCAAAGAACTCACAGATGTGTAGGTTTCCTCACGATGTTTTGCTTCACCGTTAAAGCCAGTGATAATTAATTTCTATATAGGCTAAAGTTATTTAATATTGTGCTATCTAATTAAATATAGTATTGGTATAAAAAAAATAACTTCTTTTTAATCTAAGAATCTTGAAAAAAATAGACTCTCCTCCATTTTGGAAGTCAGTTAAAAAGAAAGTTTTTAATAATTATAATAATGTATAATTATTTATTGATGCATAATAATTATTGATATTAGCATTATGTATTACTGATCAGTACTGCTATCCGAATTTCTTACACAATAGTGATGAAATCGCGCGCCTTGATACAATAATTATTACTTATTGGTATTGAAGCGTAGGAATTACAATCATTCTGCTATTTTTAAATAAGATTTAGCGATAATATATGTTTACCTACAATAAAGAGACTGTAACATAGAGCGTGCTAGCAGGTTTATACACTATACAGATATTGTTTTATGATTTTTTGGTATTTGTAAACTTTGCGTGTATGTAGATAGATTATAAATAAATACCCAATTGCGTTCAAACTCATGATAGTTAGGTATGCACCTACATTTTAATTATCAACATCTCCATGAGTGTTCAAAAACATTAAACATACATAATATGAGAAAATAATACATAATCTCACATGATAATAATATATAAATAAAATGATAAACGAATATCTTCAAATGAAACGAATATATAAATATATCGGTACTTGTCTGCTTTTATAAAATAGTTATGTTTATACACTTTTTCCAACATTAATGTAATACAAAGTAATACTGTAAAAAGAGTTTTCAGTTTATTAAAAATTATCAGTAAAGGATCACAAAATTCCCGCGCTGTAAGTTGTGTTCTATTTTTTTAAACGGTGTGGTAAAGTAGGCAAAGATGCTTTTTATGAGTCATCGTATCTTAGTTTTGGGAGTTTTTAGTCGTAGCCCTGTTCTGCTGAGATTGTTTACAGATGTCCATGGTCTGTAGAGAGCAACACCATGTAGACTGCATGGAGAATTTACTGTCGGAAATTTACCTACATTTGTGTTTAACTGAACCAACAAATATCTACGTATGAAATATATCTATAGTTCGGGTATCTATCCGAATTCTTGGGGGATCGTCGCGAAGTTGTTTAGGCAATAAGTAAACACGCAGCACATATGGGTAGGCATCACGCAACAAAAATGGGAAGACTTCAAAAAATGCAGGCAACCGATGCTATTATGGCTTATTCAAGTGTACAAATATTTATGGAATGAACAGAATTAGTGTCATACTTTATAAATATCCAACTTAGAGGTCAAACATTATGATTATGGGATTATTTTCAGAGAATTAGAGGTTGCTTGGGATTATCTGTGTTTATTCGTGTTTTATGACTATTCGTCTCATCGCACGTGAATCACCGTAGTCTCGGTAATGATTGATATGTGTCAAGCATGTGTGCTGGTATTTATAGTAATGATTCCATGCACAAATTACCGTTATTTATTAACCCACATCGAATGGATGGACACATCTAACATTACCTTTCGAGAAAAATATTGGTAACTTTGAAACCATAGGCGCAATTTTCGTGTCTGTACGTTTAAAATATTTGCATCATTAATATGATAACGATAGTAGAATGTTATTACGAGCTTAAAAAATTGTTATCTCTCCACCATAAAGTTCTCAAGGATATGCGACCTGCACTGTATTGTAGTGAACTACGGCCTTATCTCTTAATTTAAGAGCAACCCTGGAATAGGTAAAACAAAGCTTAATAGGTAGACAATGACGAAAAATGCAATAACAAACAAGCGATCTTTTTTTTATTTCAGTAAGGTTTAGGGGAAAACGTTCAACACAGGTTGGCCATTAACTCGTGTCTCTAATAATCCGGATTGTAGCAGCATGGTAGAGTATGCTCCAGTTGTAGGGAGATGGTAAGGCAGAGGTATTTATTCCTCAAGAGCAGTAACGCACTGTGATCGACCCAGGAGGGACTTCTCCAGTTTGGGTTCAAGAACACGTCTATGGGCGACAGTGATCACTTTATATCAGTAGGACCACATGCTTGCTTGCTGCTTCCATTATAGCTATATAAAATAAACTTATTATTGGCAATACGTACCTACCTACATTTATGTAGGTACATGACTGAACTCCATATTAACACAAAATATATAATCATTAAGTAGTACTGAAGTAACATTCATATATTTGTACCTACTTAACATACCTAGTAAAAAAATATGCTTTAAATAAATATATTGTTTGTTTTCATTGTGACAACTTCTTATCAAAATTTTAATAACGTATGAAAAAAAACGACACTAGTAGGTTATCATAATACCTGCAAGGTTTCCTGTGTTTGAATGTTTATACAATGAAATAGTAAATCTTGTGTCAACTCGAAATATAAAGTTTAATTGTGTAAGTAATATTTTTATTTACATTTTCCGTTAAACCGCTTTGGACTATACTATGAATATGAGCGGTGAAGTGATAATTGAAAACGGGCGTATGACCCGTTACATTTCCTAAAACACATTTGTTCTCGTAAACAAATGCACCCAATGTGTGTCATCAGAACTTGATCTCCCTATAAAACTGAGGGCAGCTTGGTAGTAAGATTATTACTGGATCAGCCACCGTATTACTAGTCCACCTTACGAATCCAAACACGTTGTTTGTTTAAGGAATTTAGTTGCTCCTTGACCATTATGGCTCCAGGAATATTTTTTTGGATTTGTCTTTTCTTCTTGGCAGTTTTCGCAGTTGATAGCCAATCGAAACCACTCGACGAGACAAACGCTATATCTCAATTCCAACCAGAGGATGAATTGATGGAGGCTGCAGAATCACAGAATCCGTTCTTGCCCAGATTCGCGATGAAGCGGTTAAAAGAGAGAAGAGAAAAAGCGCGAGCTCAAAGACGCAACAATCAAGGCTCTAAAAGACATCAGGAACAACCAACTAGATGTCCTCAAATTGCGCAAAGATATTACGTGAGTACTTTTTAACCGTTAGAATTATATGGAGCTAGTTATTTGAACTCGATAACACATAAGTTGCTCCTCCCGGGAAATGAGACCGAACATTTTAAAAAGGTCATTCCGCATTTCCACCGAATTCCATATTTCTAAAGATCATTCCAAATTTCCATTCCTATCATTCCATATTGTTGCTATTAGGTAAGCGTTAAAAGCCCCTTTAGTTATCTGCCCCTATCTCTTACACAAAAGGGATTTAGCTTCAACTGTGTTTATGTCCCACAGCTGGGAACGGGTCTCTCTTTACAACTGGGGATGACCTAGAGCATATTCAACTACGCTGCTCCAATGGGGGTTGGAGGAGATACGGGTTAGTGGCCAATCCCATGTCGGATATTTTCTAACCGCCCAGTAGGCTTTTGACAAGGTGTAACGACTGTTATCCGATGATAACCGGGACCGACAGCTTTACGTGGCCTCCAAAGCATGGAAGCGCACCAGTGGCGTTCACCCATCAAACTTCCGACCGCACCAGTCGTGGCTTAACTTTGTTGATCGGTTACGATCTACGTAAGTCGCGGGGCTATGCGCGCTCCCATGGATATTTAATAAACTAAAATAGATTAAATGGTGGTATCGCGGTGTCAGCCGTGATAGCCTAGTGGTTAAGATTCCGGCCTCTCAAGCTGAGTGTGCGGGGTTCGAATACCGCAGGCACCTCTAATTTTTCGAAGTTATGGGTGTATTAGAAATTAACTATCACTTGCTTTAACGGTGTAGGAAAATATCGTGAGGAAACGTACACATGTGAGAGTTCTCGAAGGTCACTTGGCCAGCGTGATGGACTATGGCCTAACCCTTCTCATTCTGAGAGGAGACCTGTGCCCAGCAGTAAAACATTAATGGGTCAATGAAGATAATGATGATCGCGGTGTTGAAACAATATACTTATTGCTTCCCTTGTGTTAGTAATAGATATCACTATATACAATTGTTTTATATTGTTTCTAAAGTAACGCCTTAACGTAAATATTACGTAATATATTTAAACGCATCTATATATGAGAATATCGTAGCAATGGCAAATAGATTTACCCTTTCTAATAATGAGGGCATGTTCTTCGAAGTTCAAATTTTTTGGGCAAACAATGTCATTTTCACGAATGTTACCTTTCTTCGACCCAGATCTTGCTGTAATATAAGGCCGTGACATCGAGCGCAGTTCATATTGCATTACGACCACGAAAATAACACAAGTGTAAATTTTTCAGAAAAAATGAAGAGCTATATACATTTAGTATTAACCTTAGGCCTAGTGGCTGTAATAGCTGAAACTTCAGAACAGTTAGCGCTTCAATCCATGCCAAGCAATAGTGATACAGAAACAAAATCCGGGGAAAATTCTATTTATATTAATAACGAACCAGCAGCTGACGGCGACTCCGCTATAAACGAAATACCCATCGACATAGAAAAGGAATCAAACTACGGAGCATCAATTGACATTTTTATGGAAGAAAATATTAAGAACCCGACCGACGTTCTTTTGGACCAAGTGGATGAACCTAATATTGACACTGAAATTCTAATAGAGAGAGACGGTAACTTATACAATGATGTTTTAAACAAGGATCCTAGCGAGATAATGGACACGGCTGCCGGTTTTGTGCCAATTCCAATATTTCGAAATAGGCAGAAAGCAAAGAGACGTTTTGCAACTAGACGCCAGTTCAGACGGAAGCCATATTCACCAAGAAGAATTTTCTTCTTCTATCCAACATACGGTTTTTATCCACAAAGCTCTCTAAGATTCTATTAGCGTTAAGGAGACATTTTAGTTTTATACATGTGTACATATCTGAGACTGTTAAGTTTCGAGGATAGACTTAATATTGATTTCGTGACATTTGGACCCGTTTTATTAAGAGTGAATGTTTAGTTTACTAAAACACCACAGAACTTAAATCGAATACTCCTTGTTTGTAACCAACGCTGATGCGTATTTATTTTCTCCTCGAGTAGGGTACCCAAATATATGATTAATCGTTAAATATTATAAATAGTATTATGAAATCTAAAAAACGTTATACCTTCGTCATCAAATGTAATTAACGGGATTTGTAAAAACAAATCAAATGGCGGACCCATTTGTTCTAGATGTTTCTGGAATATGATATTTTACTACGGAATTTGATATATATTCACATATTTATACTTTATTGTAAACCTATTGGTAGGAATACAAAGGGGGAACTTAATGCTCAATAGCCGCGTACTTATTGACTGAGCAGGCGCGTGCGTTTGCCTCGGGCGAGGCAGGTCCCCACTGGCCGAGCATTTGCTTCGCGCGGCAGGCCTTGCGAGGCTGCTCGGTCAGTCAGTACGCGGCTATTGGCATTCTCCACCAATCAGCCCTTTGGCGACAAGATGTCTTGCGAGAAATATGTGTTAATTACGTCTAGGGATAAATATAATGTAGTATTCTCGATTAATTTAGTTAAGATTTGAGACCCATTGCGATTGCGCAGGGTGCAAAGTGCAAGGGTATAAAATGTGTCCGAAATATTTTATTGCTTTAGTCCGAAATATTTATATACCTATTAGTTATGTTAGGAAATAATTATATACTCATTTGTATCATATTTTATATCATATCCCACACAATATACATTCGAATGTCTCGCAGTGAAAAAATAATCTTGATAGCGATGAAGAGTTCACGTATTGACCTTCCTATATTACACAAGATTAGGTCCATGGTACCACATCATAAATTTATGATAACGACTCCATAAAAATGTGTTAAACATACGATACCTATCGAATTTATTAATTATATTTCAAATACGTAATGACTATGTAATAAGAAATTTATTTAATAAAAAAAAGTAAACAAATTATTTTTGTTTTTAAATTACATTTATTTCTGAATATCTGTTTTCCTTCTAAAAGCATAAATGCCTTATCGATTGTTATTTGCTACAATAATATTTACATCGTATGTAAAATAGTTGTATCCGTGTCGACCCGCTACATTAGGACTTCCTAGTAATATCTTAACTAAATCCTATTTTCATTATGGCAGTTTGTTGCAAATAATATTTATATATCAACATTACATTTAATAAAACATTATGTTAGTCTTTCTGAAGCTTGGTTTTAATTCTAGACAATTTCATACACATATTATACAGTTAGTCGGTTTGTTTGTAAATTTTGTCGTAAAAAATCTCATGCACTGAAATTATTTATCATTCTTAAATATTACACTTTTAATATTAGAAATACTTTAACATTATGTTAGTTGCGGTCGGTTGACTTACGATTAATAATTAAAAATAAATCAATCTATATATGTTAACGCGAAGTGCTAATTATTTAATAATTAATTTATAAATATTATAACGTATTTGCATTAATCTTAAAACATAATGAGTAGCGATACTGACGAGTAATGATAAAATAGCGAAGGTACGTGTACATTACGTCGTCGCGAAAACTAACCGCGAGATAAAATAAGAAACAAGCGTAAAGTTATTATACGCTTCATTTGACTTCCGCAATTCATTACATTAACTAATGAAATGTGCGATTCTCACCGTGAACTTTTCCGATTTATATATGAACTGTATATTTTACAGTGTACCAAATGACAGGAAATTTACACATAAACACACTTTACACAATTTACATATGAACACAGCTATATAATTTACGTAAATCTGAGTGAAGTGGAACGAAGCGAGTAGATTTTATACATTGAAACGAGGTTAATTACTGGTTGAACTTAACGTTTATCGAGGATCGTGGCCTATGCGGCCCACTGGGAAGCGCGCTCACTTGCCGGGCCCCACCAGCGCTTCGTCCATGAGTTCGTCATCCGTGATGCAAGGCGAGTTCGAGTGCGGGGAGGGCGCCACGAGCGGGGAGGGCGCGGGGCTTTTCGCCAGCTGCAAGGCTATCGCGGGGGACGCGGGGTACACCGGCCGGACGGCGACCACCCCTGACACTTTGCTTCCAGAGGACGACGAGAAGTCGAGCAGCATCTCGGCGGCCTCTTGGGGAGTGGTAGCCCCGCTGCGCGGCACCGACCCGCTCGCCGGTGGCCTCATGCACGAGTCGGCCCCTTTCCTGTCCTCCAAGCTCCCTTTAGGGGCGGCGAACCCCTTCGACATATCAGTTTTAAAATCCAGCGGCATCATAGGAAAGGGCCCAGAGTAGCCTTCTTTAGTATCGTCCTTACTCCGCTGTGGACTTTCCACTTTAGATATGCTATCCGCAAGGTTTTTTGAGAACTCGATCGGTCTGTCGCTTTGGTCCGCTTTGTTGGATGCCACGGTTTTCGGACTCATGCTGCCCATGTTTAATAGCGGTTTCGGAACGTTAAGCGGGTAGGCAGACTTTTGCATCGGATCGGAATTCCTAGCATTCGGGCTGTCGAAATGCGAGAACGAATACTTGTTCTGATCTAACGATCGTGAAAAGTCGTTCACCATGGAACGGTTATCGTATTGCGAGGCCGGACTATTTTTATCCGGGGTATTTTGGTTTTTAAGCTTAGGTATTTGAAATTTACTGGTGTCGAGGGGTTTGATCAAGCCCTCTACGAGGAAATTGGCATCCTTCGCCGAACCCTTGAACCTATCTCCGTCGACGTCATCCCTGGATCCACTGGGACTCGAATGTCTTTCCGATTTAGACGAAAATATGGATTTCTCTGAATTACTCATAAGTTTGGTTCGAGCTTTCTCGCGCTCCCTGTCTCTAATTATTTTGGCGAGATCTGCGCTACTGCTCTTGGGCGAGCCCGAGCTGGACTTGGATGCGGACTTGGATAAATTAATCCCAGTACTACTACTGCTGGACGATTTAGAATAAGGCACTTTCGACTGGCCACTCGAGCCACTCGATCCCGACGTCTCGGACGGGCTCAAGTTCGCTTTAGGGGGCGTAGATCCGGGAGTCACGTTGCCCGATTTTGACGATTGCATCGCTTGTGTCTTCTTGGAGGCCGGGCCGCTGATAACTCCCGGCTTCAGCCCAGTGTGGGTTTTAGGCGAGCCCTGACTCGGTGGGGTCAGCTGCGGAGACGACTGTTTACCGGAACTAGAGTTGTAGTTCAGTTTAGAACTGCTGCTGGATGATTCTTTGGATCGGGTTTTGTTTATGGTAATTTTCATGCCGTCGAGACTCGGTTTCACCATATACTCTTGATTCTTAATATCGTTGGTTATCTTCAAGCCACTAACTGAGCTGTTTTTGGGATCGGAGAACTTACTGCCACTACTCGACGAGCCACTCGACTTGGTGCTCCCCATTTCTGCATCGGTGCCGCAGTGCTGAGCAGATTTCAGCTTGTCTATTACGGCACTGAGCGAGCCCTTCCTGTTCCTGGCTTGGCTCGGGGCGTTCGATTTGTTCACTTCTATATTCGGTGGGGATATGAGCGGCTCCGTCACTGGACTGTCGCACGTAACTGGCGTTATCTCTAATTGCTTTAACTTCATCGGGTTTTTTAACTTCGGGCTGCTCCTGTCCGAGCTGGAAAAAGACAAACCGGAATGTTTTTTCTCTTTATCCCTCGACGTCATCGAGCCGGATCCATAGCTGTCTTTGGAGATTTTTTTTGAGAGGTCGTATCCCGTTGTGCCCGATTTTCCGGAAGGAGAGCCGCTGGTTGCAGATTTCAAAGTGGACATGCTAGGTTTTCCCGATCCGGAAGAACTGTGTTTGGGCGAAGATATGCTATGGTTTTTTGGACTCGAGTAGCCTGGCAAGTGTTTGGGGCTATTTTGAACCGGCGAATGTCTCGGGCTACTGTGGTGGCTGGAGGTGCCCGAAGGCTTTCCCAAACCCTTCACATTACTGGGACTGGGAGACTTCGTTATCGACACCGATCTACCGTGTGTTGGGCTCGGACTAAATTTTCGAAGAATAGAGTTTGGGGAAGACGGACGCATCGGCGAGCCATCCGTCGGCTTAATGCTGACCGACACCGGTTTAGTGAGAGGGTCTTGTTTCGGCGGAACCTTTTCAGGCGGACCCATGGAGTCGTCTCGTCGTCTTTTCTTCTTTTTCTCTTTGCTGCGCTCCTCGCCGGACCGGCTGGACTTCTTATCGGATCTACGATCATCCATATTTTTGAGTTGCGTGGATGAAATCGGCGTGATGGTGATGGAGCTCGGCAAAGCGGCCGGCGCCGTGGCCGTTATTGGTATGATTTCAATACCGGGCCTTCGGTCCAAACAAAGCATCGAGGAGAGATTTGATCCCGACCCCCCGGTGGGGGCGGTGGACGAGGTCGACCCTATAGGCGTGATGCTCACGGAGGACGGCATGTAAGGCTTGCCTTCGGTGAGGTCCAGCAGTAAAGAAGACGCGCTCCTGTTGCTGCGGGACTCGCTGTCTTTGCTTTTAAGTTTTTGCCTTTTGTGCTCAGACTTGTGAAAAGAATTCCTGTAACAAATGTAATAACACGATATAGAATATGTTTCATAAAGAGAGCTTCACACGAATAGTGTAATTCTGCTTTATTCCAGTTTGAACACAGAGAAAGTACGTCATATATGTCAACTTATACTTAGCACAATGCATTTCAACTTAACCTCCGAGGGGAGCAACTAATCCGTAAATGTCTTCAAATTGTTCTATTTTTATCTGGTGTCAGGTGTACATGTAGAGGCCACTTAAGATCTCGAGATTAACTTGGTTCCACCGCCATTATATACTTTTATTAGACGTAAAAGAAATAAGTGTACACTATACAGGCGCCCCCAGACAAGTACGCAGGATTTGCGGATTGAAACATTCTGATACGTACAAGACGAGTACACATACACTCAGAATATAGATCCAAATTCATCATTAAGATGTCTGATCGATCGAACACGGAGCCCCCTGCGTGTCAGGCCGGCATGGCAACCGCTGCGCCACGCGGGTCGTCGAAATATCCTGAAAATCACCTGATAATATCCTCCACGTCTCCGTCGTTCGAATTGTCCATATCGGACGACGTGCGGTTGTCCGCGCCGCCCAGCGCGTCGGTCGCGTCCATGCCGGACAGCTCCAAGTCGGACGCGAACTCGTTTTGAGACACCGACGACTCCCGGCCCTCTATGTCGTCGTTCGTCGAGTTGCTGTTCATCGTATTGTCGTCCTCGTTGGCGTAACTCTCCGAATTGTCGCTCTCGCTGTCGGAGTCCATCATGTCGTTCATTCCCGGCTTGCCCTTCTTCTGCGTCGCCGGCCACATGCCGGAGTCAGATTTTCTCTTCTTCGATTTCCGATCGTCCGACATTTGCGGCTTGCTGTCGTTCGAGCCGCCGTCCTGACACATCAACGACATGTGGTGCTGTTGCTCTGATAGATATGCACCTGGAATTCAAACACGCAAACATGTAAACGTTACATACGTACACATACATACATAACTAGCATTTATGTAATAACGTATATATACAGATAGATGGCTAGGTACTAAATGAAAGATGTGGTGGAATACAATAAGGTAATATAAGATAATACGGAAAAAAGGCTAACTTGAGTACACGCGACGCGACTGTACGCCAGTTGCGCACGTTAAGCAAAACTAAGCGTCCCGCGCGCGGCGCTCTAATCGCTGACAGATAACAAACTACATGTACGATGTTGGAACGTACAAATATATTTCCCGAATATTTTCAGATATGGGCTAGAGTAGCGGCAATAATTTGCGGATATTCTAAAGGGGGCAAGAAATCGTCATAACTCGAATATTGGTGCACTATGGTTATCTAACGTATTGTTTACCGCGTATCAGCAATGTTCTAGTAAAGTTACGGTTTACTTCCCGGTCCGGTCCCGGTTACTACTTACGGTCCGTGGTACTTTCCACCGCCGCCGTGAAGCAGTTTTATTTCCGTTGGAGAGGTGCGGTTGCCGGACACTTAAAGCGAGGCAACCATCTTAGTCCTCAGGAGAAGAGACGCATCTACGTACGATCTCAGTTAAAATTTTAGTTTTGTTTGAAGTTACATGTGGGTGTCCATGGGTCGCAGTGACCACTTAACATCAAGTGGCCAGCATGCCCGTTCGTTACTCTTTAAACAAAAAATAAATACGCTTCCGTGATCGGTTTTCGGTAACTGTTATTTTACCACTGGCGTGAGACTTACTTTTAGGGCGGACGCCTCCAAGCATCACTAGGCTATCATCACTACTGCTGAGACTTGGTAGGTGGAACTACCAAAGCTTATCTCCTCAAATAAATACCCTCAAGTCTCATCGCGGCTCTCCGCCTTCTATTTATAAAGCAGTAGGAAAGATACCCCATGATTCAATACTATTGGATGGGTCTCATTATTATTATTTGTAACCAAATATACTCATATAGAGGTTTGTAAGCTGATTAACTTGAACAGCCGCGCCTTATAATGTGGTCATTGTTAACTTTAAAAGATATGCTTGTATTTCTGTACGATTATGTAGATCTTATGAAAATACGGTGGTACGGTACTACTTTTGGCATTACAACCTTTAAAGTTATGATACTAAAAGGGTGTCTTGCTTTAGGAGTCTGTTCGGTTAATTCGTCAATGGTAGACACGTACCTCCGCTGTGCGGGTGCCCTACGCCGCCGGGGTAGAGCGCGCGCGGGTGCGAGCCCGGTTCGTGCTTGACGTGCTCGCCGCCGGGGTCGATGCCCCCGAGGCCGCAGTTAAAATTTGAGTCCAACGCTGAGTAGCTGCCGTTCATTTGCTTCGTGGCCGCCTCGCGCTCCCAGATTTTCACCAGAGACCTGGGGAACGATTCGACTTATTAATTGAGTAGGCCATGGTATGCCATGCTGGCCAAGTGCGGTTTGATAGATTTCACAGAATTTTGAGAACTTTATGGACTTCGAGTCCATTTATTGAGGATGCAGCTGGCAGTGGTTGCCGCTAGAGGCAGCACCATTTACTCAACCGCGCTGCACTTTTCCTAACTTCGTGGATCGGTTACGATGTACACAAGCCGCGGGGCTAACCACGTTTGATCAAACCGCTCACCTCAGCGTGATGGGGATAGAGTGGCTCTTTTGCAGCACGCGCGTGATGTACTCGTCGATGTGGTCCCTGGCGCTGTGCGCGTGCAGCGTGTAGAGCGAGGCGCGCGGCGCGGCCGGCTCGCTCAGGTCCAGCTCCACGGTGGCCATGCTCTCGTCCAGCGGGTGCTCCAGGGATATCGAGATGTGTTGCCACGACAGCGCGCTCACTTCGAACATTATCACGTTCTCGAGTTCCGTCACTGCAATAAAAAAAATCGAAATATGAAATAACATCATTTTTATATAAATTAGTATCATTTTTTATAATTTCTATTACATCTAGTGTATGTGAATGAAAAAAAAACACAAACACAGCAGAACAAATAACGTACATATTGATATTAAATATAAATAAATAAATACGCCACTAGGCCGGATTTATTGGATAAAGAAAATGATTTTTACTATGCAACCTTTATAATTTACCTAAATCCAGCAAAAAAGATATTTGAATACTTAATTTTCTGTTACCGTAAGTGTAATGGACACATGCAAGGACAAGTACACGAACATTCAGTCGGAACAGAAATTTAAATTCATCGAACCACCCTCTGCATGTCAGGCTGCTACGGCTGTGGCATCACGATCAGGTTCGATTCATTCGTGGTTCAATTCCGGAGGTACCACCGCCACACTTGTTTCTCTTTGAAAACAGCAGCTGACAACAGCACGACCGATTGCGAACTAACTTATTTACACGGCATATTGGACTATGAATAATTATGTCATCGCGTGAATGTCGTAGAGTAAATGGATGAATCGGTAAAATGTACGTGCTTGCTGGTAGTAGTGGCAGTAGTAGTGTAGTGCCGTCCCTAAGCTATAATGCCGTTACATACCAAAATCAATTTTCGAGTTATAGCCAAAATAAAGGGTCACTTTGAAAAAATAGTGCTATTTAATAACTAGACATCATATACAAAAGTTCGAGGTATCGAAAATGGATCTAATAGAACACATTCAAAAATTCAAATATTCTTATTTTACTGATTACGAAAATCACAAAACGTCGAACCCAGCTAGATGTTGGGTAATGGTATTTTAGCTTAAGGACAGTAGAGTAGTTGGTACCGTGTTTTCCCTGCGCGCGCACGCAGCTGGCGATGAGCGCGTTGAACAGCTGCTGCTGGCGCAGCGCGGCCAGCAGCGGCGGCACGTGCGACGGGTGCGTGAAGGGCACGCTGGCCACCGCCGCGCCCTCCAGCCCGCGCGACTCGCACAGGAAGTAGCACTGCGACTGCTCCGGCAGGTTCTGATAATCGTACAACCCGGTCAACATAACTCCATCTCGCGCCGATGACGTCACATTCTTGCATTACTAGCGAAACATACCGTACAAAAATTTACATTTTTGTGTTTCAACTGATTTCGTATCTCTATAGGAAAAAAAAAGAACCCTTGTGGAGTGCCCCTCTGGTGTATGCCTGTCGAGACCTTGTTCAGGAACGGGTAGTTAGTAAGTTAAAATTTAATATTTACGTCGTAATAAATCGTCAAGGGTCTCGATTGCCTAGATGGATGAAATCCTAAAAGAAAAAAGATACATCCCGAGATTTGAATACATTTCTAGCAACTTAAATTAATGTATATAGTTTTTACGTATTACATTGTTCTAAGTAAATTTTGTGATAACGTGATTCGAAGAAAAAGATTATGACACATCTAGAACTATTATTCCACAATAAAATCATGTGATTTGATACTTTTCCTATGTTCATCTCAGTAAAACCTTTTATCACTAAGTGTAAGCCCTGTCCGAACCAGTCAACTGGTTTCCATAATTAGCGTTTACAGATAGACAGATAACTATAACATTTTATTATATTTTGTTATCAATAAGCATCATATAACATATATTTAAGTGAATTGAGAACTACAACTAAAATACAAGATTTAAATTGTATTATATCGTCATATTAAAAATATATTCTATATTAAAAATTGACATAAAGTAGCTGTGATGTCTATCTTAATAAAATTGTAATCAAAGTACGTAATATGTTCTTACCACAAATAGCCCCTTACTGAGATTCAACTCGATAGTCTTGCCTGGTACCAATTTATTGTATGCTTGTTGAGCCACCAGACCCAGCATGGGCTTAGCGTTAGCCCAATCGCCGGATACTTCCACCTGAAATATGAAATCATGACAATTACTTAAGATTCACAAATAACACTCACAAGAAAGAAATCTTTAGGATATATTTCTTTCCAAAAGTAAAGACTACAATCTTATGATATCTATAAAAATTTAAGTTTTTAGTAAATGTTCTAGATTATGTTTATGATAATTGATAATTACAAATGAGAATATGAAGTACATGTTCTTATAGGAAGATGACTTATATTCACTTCCGAGAGCTTAAGTCTCATCTGTATAATCCATATGATAATATAATCTGGTTTAAGAGATCATTTATTTTTCATATTAAAAAAGTCATTATTACAAATAAGAACATAATGAGCCTACTACTGGTTTATTTCATTCCGGGAAGTATTATGTAATATCTATTGTTCAATATTTGTATAATTGAAAGTTACGTCATTAGGTCATAACCATGAAAACATGTATAATTAAAAAAACAGCAATTAGATATGGAACTCATCTGGAGCTAAGTGAGTAATAACTTATGCCCACAAGTATTATAACCAATCTAAATAGCATTGACATAAAATGTGATTTCAGGCCGATAACTTTCTAGGAGGTAATACTCATGGAATACATATACGTCTTAAGCCAAAGTAAAGTGAGCATTGCCTCTATAAGCCATAAATAAGTTTGGTCTGCCGTCCACCGAGAGTTTACCACCTTCACAATATATTAGTTTCATCTCGCTTACCTCTGTTGTAGCATATATTAGCTTAGCAAGCCCAGCACAGAGTGGCATTGGCTGAGATAGTTTGAGAGTGAAACAGGCTGGCAGCATTGAACTATTTTGGGGCACCAATTGTGCATATACTGGACCATTTCTGGGGAGAAACAAAGCTCATCTTAAAAAGTACAAATAAATCAGTTATAGCTATTTAATGTACAATCAATATATATATTAAATTGAATTAATGATATAAATGTACATCATTTTTGATTTAATGAGAAATTAAATAATTTTAAATGACTAAAATATAGGTTATTAAAATTGAAAAATTAAAATCATAATTGTATTAATTTAATAACAGTTATCATTCCTTGAAATTTGTATATAAATAACATTTATGATGAAAAATAGCAGTGATAGCCTAGTGGTTATGATTCAGGCCTCTCAAGCTAAGTGTCCAGGGCCGAACCTCTGCACGCACCTCTAGTATTTCAAAGTTATGTGCGTATTACAAATGAATTATAACTTGCTTTAACACTGAAGGAAAACATCGTGAGGAAACCTATACATCTGAGAGTTCTTGGTAAAGTTTTCAAAGGTGTTTAAAGTCTACCAATCTGCACTTGGCCAGCGTGGTGGACTATGGCCTATCCCTTCTCATTCTGAGAGGAGACCCATGCCCAGCAGTGGGACATTAATGGGTCGATGATGGATGAAGTCAGGCAAGAAATAAATTAGTTAACAATTTTGTGTTATAAAATATTTAATCAAATATTTCATATTATTCCCTCTTTATAATACAATATAGTTTTATATAAGAATTTTGCAATAGGATCTGATGACTTGATGACTAAGATGGGAAATATCAGGTACATAAGGCCTAAGGGCATAAGGACAAAATATAATTAGATTTTAAAATAAAAACTCACCCTTTCCCTGACCTCTGTCCAGATATGATAGGTGCCAATTGCAGTTTATTTGCTGTGGACCCTTCAAGTAGTACAGTTGCCGAATGTCCCACAGGTGTGTATGTGGGTGCTACTAGCGGAGACAGAGAACTTGACCCAACTGTTTTCCCAACTGTGAGCAGTTCTACAGTGAGGGGCTGGAGACCCTTATCCTTGTCTAGTAATTCATATGGAGAAACAAAGTATGTTAGGCGCATGGCGTGTCCTGAAATGTTTTGTGATTAAGATAATTAAACCAATACTTTAAAACTAGTTCCATTATTATCTAATATTACTATTAAATCTAATAAAATGTTGTACAATATAGGTTTATAAGATTACACTTTTAGCATATTGCATTGCAAAAGAATAATCATTTCTATAGCAAATGTTTGTTTTTTTGTTGTAATTAACTGATTGATTGAAACATCATACCTCCTCTTCGCTTCTGTAAGAAACCAATAGGACTTTTGTGAACTTGAGTCCAGGGATCTTTAATAAAACTTTGAAGCTGCCTGAGAGTACATAAGTCTTCTTCCAAACTCTGAAGGGCACTAAATGCTTTGCATTTTACCTAAAGATAACAAAAGATGAATTTACTACTTGTGTTTAGTTAATAATATTTCTTTCAAACTGCACAAAACATGTAAAAAAATAATATTTGATTGATAATAGTTTTAAGATCACTTAACATAATATAATAATACATGTAAAGAGGTTAGGTAATTCAAATAGTATGTTTTATTTCTAAAAGAGTAAACATAAGAAAACAAGGAATGTTCATTCATGTACCTTCTTTTCAGCATTTAGCAGATATACAGCTGTGAGACCTTCCAACTGTGCTGTGAAGTCGGCAAAGTCTCCACGAGATATGCATGCTACTAGTTCTTCACAGCTTTGTTGCTCTATCTGCAAGTAGATATGCAAGTATGATTCAATATAAAAAAAGAGTGTGTGTAACTTTTAAGTGCAGTGAAAGTAAATGTTTTTTGTTATGTTGATGTCTCTTGTTAGATAAATTTAAGAATGAATCTAAAAATTTTCAATTAGATTACAAATCAACTGAAACTTACACTGACAGATTTATTAAGTATATATAAAGAATCTTACCTTCCCTTCATGATGAATTTTAACATCCTTGACATTTCCAGATGATTCAACAAGAATTTCTAAATAAAACATATCTGAAGATATAAATAAATTAACACCTGATGTTCCTACAACAAATTTTAACCTGTAACAAATATAAGCAGTACTTAATGTTAAATGTTAAAGTTTTACTCTAAGCCTTAGTTCTAATCTCTGAAATCACGTGTCTTTTTGAATTCCAACAAATAAAATGCGTGTAGTCCTCTAATGCACAGTGTTTCTTCATAAATGATATTAAAAATATTAAAGACAATTATAGATTTCTACGATTTGTAGAATTCCATTACTTAAATTTGACAATGTACTGAATCTCCCAGGGATGTGATAAATTTTTTTTAGACATCAATCTCTAAATCTTGTCAATATAATTAAGTATTATAGAATTATAATTATTACAATTTGCACAATAGAAAAAAGAAAATACTAGTCTTTGTTTATTTTTTTCATTGACATGGGCTTGATTTTTAAAAAAACACCATTGCGACGCCGGGCATAATTCTAGGATTCTGAAGCAAGTTGGACATTGCATATAAAGCTTAAAAATAATTACAAACCCAAGCTGTCTGGAGAGGCACTCGAGCCTTTCGATAAGGCTCTGTAGAGAGCTGACTTTAATGCAATGTTGTAAACTATCCAGGCACCGCTGAAGGATCATTCTGTCTGCACTGTCCACTGCCCATCTCTTATCCTGTAACAAAGGATGGTGCTGCAATATGGCTATTTCCATAGAACTCTATACTACAGACAATTTATATATATGTATATATGATAATTAGATAGGTGTCAACTGCTATGTACTACATTAGTGAGTCTGGGTCCGGGAGGAAGCCTGAAACAGCTCTATTTGTAAGATAATAGAAAGGAGACAAATTATATGCATTCATATAAGTCATGTTACTATCTGTGGATACCTATAGCTGACTCATGGTAAGATTGCAGTTGGCAATTAAGAATTTTTCAGGTACACTGCTATAGACACAGAAAAAGCATGACATTAAGCAGTTGAACTTTACAGTTTAGTTCTGCTGCTAAACTTAAAAGCTTTTTACTTTAACTAAGTTAAATTGTGAATGAAATAACTTTATAAACATATTGAGAGCTTTTTTATTATAATCATTGGGATAAAATAAATTTATAGTATGACTATGATAACAGAATTGGATTAAGTTACTTTTTTTAGTGAATAAAATGATATTATAGGTACTTAAGGTTTCTTCACTTTATTTATTATCACAAGTACATATTGGTTACTTACCAGCATTGCCATTCGTACGGCTTTTGAGGTTTCACTTAGATTTTTGTACTGTGACGTTTTCGATCTTAGTTTTTCCATAAGGATTTCCTTCTGAAGTTCTTTTGATTTATCATTTAGTCCATTAGCAGATGCCATCGTTGCAACTTTCGTGTCCGTCATTTTACTGATAAACGTTTAAAAAATACAACAACAAACACAAAATTGATAACACAAGTGAACGAACACACCACACGATCTATTAATTTTAAAGATAATTTATATTCACTTTCTAGAGCTTCAGTCTTAATTATATGTAATAAAATTTTAATAATATCAAATATTTTTCAAATAAAATGTATATTTTCCTCAATTATTGCAGAAAAAGCAAATTTTATCTCTACACTCAAGCAAAATGAAGCAAACTGTCAAATTGTCATTTTCATGCGATGCCATTTGCTTTGGTTCGAATATATGTACATCAACCAAAATTAAAGAGACGTACAGATTTGCGCGCTGCGGCGCTACTGGGCTCTTTAATACTTTAAGAGTGAAAGAGAAATCAATATAGTTTATCTGCTATCCTGCTAACATTTTAATTTTGCTATGTTAAAATATGCCAACAGCCGTAAGACGTTCTGAAACCGTTAAACAATTCTACGAAATTGTTTAGAAATATATTATATATGTTAAGAAATATAATTTATTGCCAAAATTATTTCTGCTAATTGGTAATTATTATGTTAACCTTAGAGGTAAACCTACATACGATATAGTAATAGATGTAGGGACGTACGTTGACTCAAAAATAAGCTCTTTATTCAATACGATCTGCCTTCATTCAACGATCCTTTATTTGATCTGAGGCCGTATAATATAATATGTATATGTCCTAGTGCGCATACTATATCCTATAATATAAATATACTCATTGATTCTATACTACATTATACTTTATTTATTTATTTAACAATGAATGTACACTTAAACCTTAAAACTAAAAAATATACAGAC
>DWKL01000221.1:0-21626 GCA_018249415.1 Phareas burnsi | reverse complement strand
TTCACATTATGAAAGTATGCTGTCAGTTCTATGAGACAAGCTTCTGATAGTCTGGTATAGTGATAGTATAGTTGTAATTTTTTTACCAAGTGGCAAAAATTTATAAACCTATAATGCAGACCTTATAACGCAAAAACTACTGACGTTTTTGCCCGTGTATGATCCACTGTGAGAATGCGTTACATAAGTGCCTCGTACGAGTAATAGCCTCGCAAATAATTCCAATTGACGTACAGTCTGTAAACATAAATTATTTAATGGAGCATTCCAACCGTATACCGATTTAATTATTGTGTACTTCTATCAAAGTCCTTGTTTCTTGACCTTACCTGCGCGGTCACTGGTTGTTCTTTTTGTTTCATGATAAAAAAAAAGGAAATTGGAGGTAGTATTTGTAAAAGCAACTTTTAGTTTGAACATATATGACAGCTATTTATAATTCATTGTTGTGGAGCGCAACCGTGTCCTGGCCCTTTAAGGGTGTTGTTAGTCCCTTATAGGGAATGCATCTGTAGCTCTTGTCCTATTTCGATTGGATAACACATGTCAATTCAGATGGGCTGAATGCCCGTTTGTAATTTCCGTCACGTTTGTACTTCCCTAATATTAATAAATGTGTTCAGTTTATGAAATGTTTTTTCAAATAATAGTTTCCAAAACCATAGTTTGATTACGTTTGAAGTTTTGTTTGCTTTTACATCTGCTTTTATGAGGCACGTGTAGGTTCACATCTTTACAATATCTTTCGACTTGTTTACGGTTCAACAAACTTCCTTGGAGGTGAATGTGTACAAGAGTTCGTTACTCGCCGTATCTATTTTACTTTATTAGAAGAAGCAACGCATCATTAAACGATGTCAGCGAAGCGCTCAAAATAAAATTAGGCTCTATAGCCTATGTGTGTGTGTAAGTACCGATGTACTTCCATAGCTGCACTTTTAAATTTAATTGTGGAACGTCCTGCGTTTATACATTTTATAACGACACAGGAATAATTTATTCAATCGAGCATCTTGGACGCTTTGTAGACAAAATAATGATAATGACCTTGTATCTTGCGTTACAAAGCCGAAAGCGGGGCATTCATGAAAATGACTTCTAAAATCGTCAAAGGATTCCGATGTAATATTTTTTACGCTTTGGTGATATTCGCTTTCTTGGAACATTTGTTTTCAAATTGAAAATTAAGATATCTTAGAAATGGCAGTTAGTTCGTTTGGTATTTCTAATTAAAAGTGATGTTCATATTCTGTATTAATCTCTGATTTATATTGTGAAATTTGAGTATATATTGTATTGTATCTACGGGTTTCTAGGCAGAAGGGTCTTCAAACGAGTCTTGTCTCTGGGACGAAATATATAACGTATTTTGTATTAAGTATATTAAATAACATCTGAGATACCTTACTGTTCAAGATTAACTTTATTGTCAATCACAAGTCATATGAAATCATTGATTCAATCTATACTAATGAAGAAGTTCTAAAGGTGGTAGAAACCTTCTTAGTTCAACTTTACAGACGCCACCGCCACACGTATTCCTGCCTTATAATGACAATATTAAACGGTGCTGTGTTCTGGTTTGAACGGTGTGGTAAGGAGAGCATGAGGCGTTCAAACTTAGTTCACATAGGTGGCAACACTAGGGCATATCCTCTGAGATCGGCCACAATCCCCTAAGTTGTTGAAATCGTATCTATAGTTTCAATCTTATTTGGAGTTTATAAAAATGTCCATGTGGAGCAGTTACCACTTAAAAATCAGGTTGGCTTACAGGCTCCTTTGCTACTTTTGTGCCATAAAGAAGTTACCAAAAGTACATTGACGGCTAAAACGTGTATGGAGGTGGTAATTTTATTGTATTGTACAAAGGTAATTAAAGGACTTGAAATTTAAGAGTTTCTGCAAATAGAGCCAGAGAATAAGAAGAAGGTTTCTCGTAACTGCGATTAGTCTTAACATTATTGATTGATTGAGAACTGATTGATATCTGTAAATCCGTTTTGACAACTTTCGATCGAAAATGGGATAATTATTGTCATTAGACATTTGTACACTCTACAAGAAATTTATTTTTATATATCTGTATTAGTGTCTATAAAAACTTAAGATATGAGAATTTCTAAACATCTATATTGTGCAATATATTATTATAACGTTTGTTTATGTAGAACGTATCGTAGATTTTTAAAATATTTCTTTTTTTTATATTTATTTGTTGGATAACTTCTGGAGTCGTCGCTTAGTCTAATTAAAAAAAACCAAAAGAATCTCAGGGATCTGCTTGTTTACATATACATTGCGATTAATTGAACAATGTATTATTTTCTTATATTAGTAACTGAACAAATTTTTTCAGTTCTTAATAATAAAAAAAATCCTGTTTTTTTACTCAATGCAGCGCTATCTAGTGAGCAAGTTATAAATTAAAAGAGCCGATGAATAGCCTACTTTTACCGGACATGCCGCATGCACTGCAGTCCGCATTGAAACAGTGTTATACGCGTAATGTAGATGGCGTTGGCCGTATCTATTTGCAGTGAACATTTCAAATGCACATTAATTTATTTACGTAAAAGTACGAACATTTCATTTTATCGAATGATTAGATAAACTTTTCAAAACCTATTTCCTAGGACACTAAACACGTGCCTCTTTTTGCGTGTTCCTAACTCAAACGGCTCCTTTAGTCTAGTGGATGTCTTTTATTCATAATTTCACGTTCCCAACCTACTTCATCCGAAGTGCACTCAACTTCCTAACACGCAATAAATTTAGGGCTTAGGAAAGCAGAAGGGGATGTAATTCTGTAGGGAAATGTTTGTTTTGTTGGTATTTGAATATATCTTTTGATCTATCTTGGGAATATTCCATCATGTATTATTAACGCTATAATTTGTGTTTTCAACATTTACCAATTAAGACTGATCCACGTCTCCCGTCTCTAGCAGTCTCATAAAAATGCTAAAGCCAAAGACAAGCCAATCGTTTGGTTGCAATACTTTAAGTACGTAAGTACGTGTGAGTATGTACGTACGTGAGCATGTCATTGAGTTTGTTTTAAATACTCTCTAAAAATGTATGTAAGTTTATTAAAAGGAGTACTTTTGTACCGTTATTACTGATGGATTCGTTCCGGCGGACGGGGCACTGAAACCTTCCTCGTAACAGTTGTGTGTATCTACGTATGCAATTTCCATTTTCCGGGATGTGGTGATTCGTTCCACGCGTACCTAGGTGCGAGTAAGTGCATAACGTAATGCCTATTTATGAATGAGCACACGGCCGTTGCTTCGAAGGGTTGTGCGGATGCCCCATCGCAGATGAGGGTGTGGGTCCGTAGACGCGCCTGCGCCGTGCGTCGGTCGATTGGCGACGTGGCCCTAACAACACCATGCGATTACCACGTGTTGCTTGGCGTCTTCTTCATAAACGACATCGTATTAAGATGTTATAACTATGTCGATATGAGTAACAAGTTGCAGCCATTATTAATGCGACCGAACTCTATATGTGTGCTTAGCGAACTTGTCTGGAATAAATGATCCCTATGCGTGCGTGTACGAACGCATGCACTATTGTATCTACATATGTTTGTACGTAGGTAAGTACATATTCTGAGTAATGGAATGTGCATTCATTATGACATTAACTAATGTTTAAGATGGAACCGTGTCTGGATTCGGATGTTATAAGTTATGAAACTATCACTGGTCAATACATTTTGGCAAAAAACCAATAAGGAGTCAAGGTTATGAAAGATAACTGTATGTAATATGCAAGTTATAAGACACTTTCACCAATGAGTTCCTTTAATAAATAATCATGTATGGTTCTTTAATATGCGGTAGAAACTTAGTCGACCGGGGAGGTACCACTGACGTCAATTTTTGTGCTTCGGTTGGAGAGGTGTGGATGTTGAGTATACGTATATAACACACAATATAATACAGAAAATGTACGGTAGGATATAAATCCTGCCGTACATGATGTTTATAGAAGCGCGTCACTTAATTTAATTCTAGAAATTGTAGTTCAGTTTTAGATAGAAACTATGTCTATTCAGAAGGTGCGGTTCTTCTGAATAGACATAGTTTCTATCTAAAACTGAACTACAATTTCTAGAATTAAATTAAGGCCGAGCGATTATCATCTTTGTCTGGCATGCAAGAGGTTCCGGGTTCGAACCCCGGTCAGGCAGATATTTAAATGGTGAATTTAGTGATCTATCCTGGGTCTGGGTGTTAGTGTGTTCATTGCATCCACAATATTAGAAATCTTAGTTTGGAGGTACACTCGTAGAATGAGTCATTACCATAATTATTACTTAAAAATATTATTAGATAAATATTGAGGCAAGCCTGAATTGCTATGTAGTCTTACAAATCTCGATCGTTGCTAAATTTGATCTAATAATAGAATCATTGTAATGGTAATTTAAGCTCTTTGACATATGGGTCTTACATGTGACAATGGATGGATAATTGTGTTGAAAGATTTAAGATAAATCAACAAACAACAAGCTCAATAAAAGAATATTTAAAATGTAGATATTGTAAAAGAAAATCCAAAAATTTGCAAATTTAGATGCAATATATTAATATATTAAGACACTATATCGATCAATCAATGAATTTAGCCCCGATACTGCTCCAACCACGAGTACGAAAAGTTTTTTTAGTAGAAATTACTGGAAGGAAAGCGGGAAATATTACAGAATAAAATATATAAATATAATATATACTTTAATAAAATTGAGATGTATTGAGATGTACGAGATGTTTGCAAGATTAGGATACAGCGTAAAGGATAGATAAAATGATTAATTTTTCTCTCCGGATTAATTTCCAAACTGCTTGCAAACCGATTTTAGAACTCGCAGCAAATATAGAAGAGGGGGGTTACTTAGACTGGATCTACTTTAACTTCCTTAACACATATTCAATACACAGTAACGTATAGTTGGTATGTCTAATAATAATTCCACTAAAATATTTACAAAAAATAATATTGTAAAAACTAAAACTAACTCAAAAAATGGAAATACACCAAGAGTTACTTTAATCTTATTATATGCTATTATTTACATTCCGAACAAAGATCGCACAAGTGCACGTTGTATGAATACATCTGCATGTGTTCACATGTGTATGTAAAATTTCCCATAAGAGCACTGGGAGCAAATTATTACTTTTGGAAAACATGAAATCGGCCGAGTGCCCCCAAGTATGGTTTGACCTTGACAGAGAAGCTACGATGCATTTTCAACCCTCTACTCTGCACTCGTGTGATAATAATCCTGAGATCCATTGGGGTCGGCGGTGGCGGTGGCGAATGGCGATGGCGTCGAACGCGGGGCGCCGAGACTCCGCCCGCGCGCCTCCTCTGCACCGCTCGAGCTGTCAAACCGCCTCCGACGGGCACCCGGCACGAACGCTCCCGCGTTATTTGCCTTGGCACGCGATCTTATCGTATTGACGGTCAGTGACAGTGTGTGATTTGCTACATTAACGCATGACGGAAAATATAAGGAGATGAACGGCAGTACGACGACGGTCAATGGTGGATCCGTCAACGGTGCCAATGGAACTCTTAACGGCATCGGAGCCGCTCCGCGAACTGCAACTCTGGGGACACCAAGTAGTTATGCATACACATCCAGTGGATCCCTGCTCGGTCGCGGCGGCACTGCAAGGCCCGTGCCACCCCCCACTCTGCCAAAGTATAGTGGATCTTTCAGTGCTGGCAGCACTCTCAGTCAGACGGGACTTAGGGAACGGGACAGAGAAGGCACAGGTGGATCGCATCGGCTGGCCAGTCTCGAGAGGCTGGCTCTACGTCAACGAATCATTGAACAAAACGCCAATAACCAAGTGGCGAGCCTGACGTCTCTTAATACTACAGGGACGAATGGTGGACCCACCTCAGCTACCGTCACCCTCACCGACACGGCCACAGTGAGTCCCCTTGCCGTACATCTTGTTCACCCTCAAACAGTTCCCCTAATCGAAGCTAACGCACCCCAAAAAGGGAGGTTTCGTTATTTTAGTACAATCAACCCTATACACAAGACAGAACACGTTCTAGTTTCGTAAACATTTGTGTGGTGCCATACGTTTTTAACGGATGCAATACTAATACACTACCTACAATATGTGCATTGCATTTGCATACTTCACGTTGTAATATATAGCGACTAACACAGCATCTTACCTGATACTTTCTAGTAGGCGTTGTATTAATTAGGTGCTTACATTGATGCATAATAACGACCAATTTACAAGAGATAAATGTTTACATTTTGTGTTAGTTATGGTAGGTAGACGATACAATATAATGTTAAAAAATATTACTTATTGGAATAATATGCACTAAGTATCTACTTTGAATATAAAGAAGAATTTGATTTGAATTAAAATCATACCGATTATAATTAAACCCTTTACAATAATGAACGTGAAAAATCAGTTATGACTGATTAGATTTAACTTTTAACGGCAGGTACAATTAGATTTACAATTAGTACCTACCTTATAATCGTATGCTGTATGTTTCGTCATTTTTACAACTTTAGCCCGATATAATGTCACAATTCATCCACTTAGTAACTATTTATTTCCAATAATAAATAAATAAATAGGACCTAGATCTGTATTGACTTAAGAATGTATAATAAATGTCAAATAAGTCCCCCACATATTTGTCTCTTTTAAGGCGATCGAACAGATTCGTCAGGCTTTTTTTCTTTTTCCAATATGCCCGTCATTATCATTAATTTACTTTTATATTTTATAGCCTCAAGATGAAGTATTATATAAATTTATAAATGTATTGCGCATAGTAATTTGGACATGTAATACAGTCCACAACAAGAAATTATGCTCAATAAAATACACGTATCGTATATGGGTAATATATATGTGTAATTATATATTCCCACTAAATTAAAATGATTCTCATTTTAGTCATGTTTTTATTGTCTAGACTATAAATGTATTTGATTCTATTGATCAAATCGTTTCAGCAAGCAATATCAAAGTAGAAAACAATAAGGATCTCAATAAAACATTGATGAATCATTAAAAAAGTTATGTAGGGTGCCATGTGGCGTATCATGTGTGAGGAAACAGAAGATAAAATAAAACTAAAAGAATAATAGGAGATCGTGTAAAAATAAGGCTTCGGTCACGTGTTAAAAACGGAATATTTTTAATGCTTTTTTAAATTTATTACTCGACATAATTATAGGATCTTTGAACTGGCCAAAACTGGTTTGCTTTTTTTTCATTAATTCAGTTTGGCAAATACCTACATCAATATTGTTTCATTATATTTCCTGCTCGTGCATTAATTTAATATAATCAAAACGATCGCAAAGTAAAACAAATTTAGGAAGTTGTCAAATAGTAGATACTCCTCAACGCACTATTTTTAGTAATATATATAGCCGACTATATCACCAAGCTATGGCACTCCCTTATTGTAGCAATCCTAGTGTAAAGTACACTAGACTCATTTATTACTGAGGCAACGAAGTAGATGATAAGCTTTGCAGCACGTGTTGCAATAACTTGCCGCTAGGTTGCAGCCAAATATTGTTAAAAAATTGTCTGTTTAGGAGCGCCTTTAGAATGTAGTTTAATCACTCTTAATGGATATATATATTCTACTTTCACGCAGAAGATTTAGAAGGAATAAATTGCATGTCTCTTACATTTGATAATTCCAACAGTACAATAAGACATGATTTCTAAGAAATCACGACTTGACTACCCAACATAGATGTCGTGACCAGCATTTCTATGGTGTTTTTGCTGTCTTCTTACGCTCTCCGTTCGAGGAGGCTGGTGTATTCCCACGCAAGTTCCTCGTGTGATAGGACTGGTCCGTGGCGCGGAGGACTAAGCGGGTGACTGACCCCACGTATACAGGGTTAAAAATAACCCATGCAGCGGCGGCCATTCTGCTCGCATGTGTCGAATTCACTAAACAGACATTAACTGTTTCACGGTCGAACCCTGACCTGAAAATTCTTCGAAGACTAATAAAAACGAAATCTTCATTTAGGTTTATGCGTCTGTGAGACGCATGTGCAGCGTAGAACACCATTAGTACAGTACGAGGTTACGGTTAACGAATACGAGATCAATGAATAGGGTATTAATGAAATGCTCTCTTTGTTTCCATTCGTATAATATTGTCTTTTCCATTTACATGAACGAATCATTTACAATTCTGTACTGATAAGCACCTTGTTTGGTTTGTTTATTTATGTCTATTTTCTGGAGGATTCTTATCGTTTTACGTTATCGTGTAGCAGTGGCCACGTTAAGAATAGTCCGAAAGATAAGATGACAACATTCACCGATTCTACCTAAAAATCTATTAAGGCATAAAGTTTTATAAAGGTAATCTTTAGTAACGTGTGATTTCCAGTCAGACATTTCGATACCAAACTTGGTTTAAATTTTTTCACGAACCAGCAAAAGCGGTTAGGACACGTTCTCTTCTTGCATCGTGCGTATAATAGAAACGAAAGAAATTAACTGTAGATTTATTGCAATTGAAACTAAACTCTCAGGTAAGTGTATTAAGACTCAGAATTGTTATGATGACAACACGATGTTTTCTCATTGTTGAAGCGAGGGCTTCGCTTTTGTACGTCTGGTGGGTATAAGTGTGACGGACTTGGGATCCTTTTACGTCTATACGTAGATATAACCATAATTAACTGGTACCTGAGGCAAAGCGGGTCTTTACACACGAGTTACATTTTATTTTCCGTTAAATAATTAACAAGTGACATGAGATTATAAAAATGACGAGTATTTTTTAAATTTTAATAATTATATTGTGAAGTTGTATCTATCTAAGTAGTGTCTTATTTTATAAAAAAACACATATATATTAGAAAATTTTACCTTGAATTTGTGTTAATTGTGTGGTTTTGAAATTACTTTTACATATACACCGGTATAATCAGTAATTAGGACACCTTGATATAATTTATGAGTGATTAAAATTCGTAATGCCCTACTCGCCCCGTGTGGGTCCGGCTCGAGTCAACGGGGCGCTTGTGTGCCCTGCCAGCCGGCAGCCGGTAGTGCCGGTAACTTAACCTCAAACTGATACAGACAGACGTGAATGTGCCTCATATTAAAACAGTCTATTTGTTTTAAAACCTCGCTTGTTGCATGTACGTGAACAGTTTATCGTTTTTAAAATTAAAAATGGTTGATTTTGCTTGAAAAGTTTGAAGTGATTTTAATTTTATGTGATTATCTTATACGATGTAGGAGATAGCAGTGGTTGAAACAAAAGAGAAGAGGCCGTTACTTATAACGAAACTTATAAAGATTAGATAAAATTGGCTTACGTAAATATTAAGATAAAATTGACTTACGCAAATATTAAGTATATTTAGGGGATTGGGTTTTAGTGATGTGTGCAACGGACTTAAGTTGATGTTGGTGTTATAGATTATTTTACCAGACCTTTCTAGCCGTTGTCCTCGGTTGTGTATAGAATGGCAAATCGGGCCGCGTCTAACGGCACAACGCATCAAACTAAGCTAAATAGGTGTGCGAGTAGCGTCGGTGACAGTGGTGCTGATAAAGCCAAAGTGGGATGGACAAGTCCGAGGGAAATATGGAGGAACTTGTCTTTGCGTCGAAAGGCCGAGGTGAGAAATGCGTGTTGATTTTAGATGTGGAGTTATTTGATATATCCTGTGTACAAAGTGACCGATAGGCGTGTGGGTCTTGTTGTTTTGTGCGGTAGGCTCGTATTGATTTATTGTCCAGGCTATCAGCGGCGACGCGACGACATGTGAGCGTCAATGAGAATGAGTGCGTCGGCGCCTCGATAATGTCTAGATATATATATATATATATATATAACTTGCACATCGTTATTTTCCACTTTTTTGTTTTACATATACAAAATGTAATACTTTGGTATATGTATCATCCTTTCCTGTTACTATGATTTTTACTGAAACACTAATAAATTTTAAAATTACATTATTAATGATCTTTATTTTTCCAAGGCGTTGATTTAAATCAAGTTCAGGGAAAGCAAGCAAGCATTTGACATCTATATATGAAATTGAAGTGTTCCCTTATTATATCAAAAAAATTGTCTCCTAAGGTCATAGCGCTGATCTTGCGATCAAAATAATCTGTATTTTAAATCCTTATCCTCATTATCATTTTGCATATTTTTGAGTGATATTAATACAACGTTGTAAGGGAAAATATGGGCAACGTTTTATCCTATAAACATTTTAGGTGCGACAATTTCCAAAGCTGCCCAATGAGGATTACTTTTGGAGGTAAATGTTTCCATTTAAACTCAATAAGTAAACCATAGTTGTTGAGTTTAAATGGAAACATTACTCCTTTAAATATATGTTTATGAATGTATTTTGTAAACATTACTTTAAAATACATATATAGCTAGCTAGTTCTCTTTGACTCGGTCGTTGACTTTCTATACAATATGAGACAGCCGCATTTGGCGCCCTGGCTTGTTGCTTTATCTATAAGTGGTAAATGTGTCTTGCAAGCCGCAAGTACTCTATCAACTATACGACGACGATAATATTTACTGACTCGCTTTATCTCTTGTAAACTAAATTTATGTTTATTTTGTTTTAATTGCTCACTCGACTTTTCAAATATGGAAAATTTCATTTGCCGGTTCATAAAACTGCCATCGGAAGCGTTCGTCGATTACGTATATTATCGTAAAGTTACATCTGGCCGTTAAAGCTTTGTAAAGTAGCGAACGCGTTTAAATAGCTATTGCCTAAAATATAGAGGCGACGTATATTCTTGTCCGCCTCCCAGTAATATTTTAAGAACTGTTTAAAACAGTATAGATTGTTATGTCACGAACTGATTTTACGATGCATTTGACACCGCGATTGTAGATAATGGGCCTTTTAGTAATATACCAGGTAGATACCTTAACAACATTATTAACCTAAACACCTTTGCAAGTTCATGCGTAATGGCTACTGCATGCTCGCGCTGTTAATTTAGATGACAATTAATTTAACCCCAATTAAACGTTGTTAATTTATAATGAGGTTCAAAATGAAGTCTTATATGCAATACACATCCAAGTAGTGTACTTACGTTCGATTAAATTTTTACACAAACTTTCTGAATACATAAATTTACAAAACAAATATCGATATATAATTTTGCTCCTTTCACTAAATTATAAAGATTTAAGTGCGTAGGATTGAAAATTGCTGAATATGTCATCTAATATAAGTATTAAAATTAATCAGTATGTGGCGTTGAAACTTTGTACAGTGATGGAACTTTTTTCGAAAAAATTGTTCGGTATATAAAAATAATGAAATTCGGTTGGCTATAACATGATATACTGCCTGACCTTGAAATAGGGAGTTTTATAACTAGGGAGAGGCGGAATCAGGCTAGCCAGGTGTTATAGTTGCTTATCTCGAGAACCATTGAACGGATTTACAGGTGGCGTCACTCCTGGAAAGAGTATGTACGTAAAATACTTATAATTTATTTCGAATAAATAAACTGACAAATGTAAACTATAATTATGGCCACATTGTTTGCCATAAAAAATTACGCTAATCATTTATGTATAAGCCAAAGTAACTTTTTTTTATCTTAAAATCATATGCTTTGATTTGGATGGGTGTAAGTACTAGAAACCAACCATTGATCCTTATCTAAATAAATTATTTCAAAAATTCAAACGTGCAAGTACCATTTGCCCGTAAAAAAATTAAAAAGTTTAAACTACAATCTTGTTTCTCCTCTCTGGCTAGATCAAAGATAATATATACCACTTTCACTTTCAATGAATATCGGGTATTTATATTTAATTTAGTAATAACATTTTGTTTATTATCGTCTTTTACCCCAAATTTTGCTAATATGCATCAGCCTTCCTTTCTTGGGATTAGACAGGATTCCTAAATTTAAAAACCGTACACCTAGGAGCACGGAAGTAAAGGTTGTTAAAGTATTATGTCAATAATAATTTTGCTACTACAAATACCTAAATCCATTATAAGACTCGGTAGATATCTACATCTAAACAGGATCATTCTATCATTGTATCACATAAACGTATGAATAATTCAAAAGCGTCAGGCTGCATCGTATTGCACTCGAGAGAATCCTGATCGAACAGGGTCCACGCAGGATGGCTTTTAAATAAATATATAAATGAACGTACAGAAGCTTGCAGTAAAAGTAATTCGTATTCTTTAGACCGCAACGCCCGCAACAATGAAAGCTGTTTTATCGAATATTACGTCACGCCAGTTTGTTGCAGCTTATCCCACGTTCAAGTGGTTTTTGTTATCCAGTAGTTATCTGAGGCAACGTAATGATTCCAGGAAAGTTGAACAAAAATGTTAATGCATGTCTGTAAATTGGAATAGTTATTAAACGTAATCGACTTACTGCTTTGAGACAAAATTATTGTTTTGGCTTGTCCTTGAGCACGAGTGCATGTCTTGTTCTTACATTGTGGATGTACACTGCAACAAATTAAATGTACGTAGTTCAATGTAGATTGCATTGTGCTCACCTCTACCAACTTAACCCAATCAACGTTTCATTCGCCCCTACTCCGGTTTTGCCTACGCTTGAGCATCTTACGCCCACAAGAACCTTACTTAGGCTCATTTAATAAACTTCCAGGAGTATTGCGTTGTGGGTGCTGTAGACACGCATACAAATAGACAGACACTAATCCCAAAATTCATCGTTAATCATCCACCTGGCCCGTAATCGTAACCTCTGTACATGGACGATAACCATTATGTACGTAACCACGCGTCATAGCGTACTGATATCGTAGGCTATGAAAAGAATATTGCAAAATGTACAGAAATTTTACAGTCACTTAATAGGATAAAATAAAATAATCTCTTATATTACATTTCGGCGCCCCTGTATGTGATATGACATAAGACAGTACTATTAATAGACATAATATTGCTTAAGAAAGTAGGGAACCATAGGATAGCAGGAGAAATTTTGCTTCGATCAAACTAAATAAGCTGCGTTACAAATGCATTTACTTCATTCAAGCGTTGACAATGTAAAATGCCTGGGAAATAACTAGGTATGTGAACAGCTACAGAGAATCCGTATAGAGAAAGTAATGTTAAATGAACTGACGTCGACCCAAATTACAGCTATCGTCTTTCGATATGCAGTGAAATCAGTGCGATAAAACTGCCAGTATCATGTTCGTGGCGAGTATTTAGTCTGATGTAGGTATCCCTTGCCGTGGTTTATGTACCGATCGATTTTATTAGCCTGACTGTAAGATATTTTTGAGATTAAGGTATTCGCGTGATATAGAGGTATCTACGTCGGATTGAGAACTTTTATCGATATGTTAAGTACAAGTCCAATAAGGGATATCGTTTTCGATTCCTTTCAAGGTATTGGTCATTTTGAGAAATACAGAAGATAGCAGAATTATCTCGGGAGATGAGCAATTATCTGGATTGTAAACCTAAATTCGATTTACGAATTACTTAATGTCTGGGCAAATTATATGTATATTTAATATTTTCCTTAATCAAGATTTGTAATTTGAATGTATACAGCTACTTATGTTATAAGTAGCGGTTGTTTACATTCAAAATAGAAATTTGTCTCATTATTATTAACCTTTAGTCACGAACTCATTAGTGGGTTTGTTTATGATATTAGTTTCGGTCTTAGTTGCTTGTCGCTGAGCTGTAATTGGAATAATAGTGGATAATTAAGTTGTAAAGTATCACTTGCTTCAATATCGAAGAAAAACATCTTGTGGAACTAAATTTAAGGAAGTCTACTAGGTTGACCAGCGTGATGGACTGTGATCCGTGCCCAGTATTGGGAGGGGTACCAGTACTGATAATGGGTTGTTGTTAGAGTAATTTGTTGGATAGCAGCATGATAGCCATTAGCTTAACTGTACTCAATGCCAATAACTTTCAAGTTAATTGATCAAGCGTAACTTTGTTCAGCGTGCGCATAAATAGTTATGGCGAGAACGGAGCACCTGTGTTGGCAGTGTCTACTCTAGCTCAAATAATGCTCGCCACCTCGCCTACTAGCTATTAGTTGTTAACTCACGTGCACTTGCCCATTAATGTTTACTTCCCGTAGAAACGGCAATGTTGTTTTGGAAACGGACGCGGCGATAGAATGTCGCATAACGGATATTTGTTTCAACTCGAGGTATATTAACACCGGTAAACAACTGATAAATATGTTCTTTCTGACATGCTTGTAAAGTTTACCTTTCATTAGTATATAACATTTTGGGGAGTCGTATATATTTTATGTGATATGATTTTTTACTTCACAATTTTATTATTTATGTCATTATCGAGAATATAAACTTTCACTACTTTTGACATGACGGGCTGACATAAAATTGCTATTAGCACTTAATCGAGCACATTCATTCTTTATGTGATGGAAATTACAAGCATGCAGTCCATCTAAGGTTAAATTGTAACTCCAGCTCATGAACACATGTCGCTAAATCTTAGGTTAGAACGGTTTATAAATGTGTATGTTTTTTTATAGCGTAGAAGTAGCAAACGAGCATGCAGTCCACCTAGTGAGTAGTTTCGTCTGCCTATGAACATCCGTTATCAGTCTTAAATAGGATCGAAGTTCTACCTGAGTTCACACAGACACATTGCTCCCCTTGAGGAACCCCTTGGAACGCCTCGTTTTAATTCCTCTACCACGTTATACACTTCAAGCCAGGACACAGAATAATATTGTTAAAAGACAAAAATATCTATGATTGTTTTGCCACCGAAGTTGAAGAGCGAACGGTTCTAACACCCTTACCATGCTTTTCAATTATATATGGAATTATTATAGATTGAGGATATGTAGTTTAAAACCTCTGTTATATATCTATATCGAAAGATGGTGGCTGTGAGTCATAACTCCGGGCCCGAGGTATTCGGACCGGAGCTACTCGGTAAATCGTGTTTCCGTGTACTAGGCAATTTTGTTTTTTACAAGAATATAGCCCGATTCAGGTCGAGTGTCGACACTAAAAGATTTGTCAAGTTTATGCCCTAGTTGTTTGATATTATCATCTTTCTTTGTTAACTGTCGTACCTAAACCTATTTTTGTTATACATAATGAATTTGTTGTCTGTAGAACAGATCTCCTTTAACTTTTAACCTCTTGTGTGTTGATCGCTGGGAGTAGTGTTCGCACTCAAACACGAATATGGAGATAAGTTATGATGCAAATCTTTATAGCTTTCATAAATATTAACTATATTCGAAAACACTATACACAGGGAAATTACAACTTCTACTATGTTTTCCATTAAGAACCATGATTATACGGATAAATTTTCCTTGTTATTACATGTAATAGTGATAATTTAATTAAATTAGACTTCGATATAGATAAGCTTTTTCAATGTTCCATTATATGAGTCTACTTTCGTTTGTAGATATTTTCATTGCGTATTAAACTCAATTGAGTCGTTTCATAACTCATTATAGAATTCGAATTTGCTAAAACACGATTATGCAACCATTTAGTCGATTAAGTAGCTGTTTTATCAAGATTTCGTGGGTATATATAGAGTTCTTTTTTGTCCAATCGCTTGAGTCACGCATATTTTCTTCGTTGCCTCTCTGACTCCGACAGGAGTGCGCTGCGACCGGTTGGAGCTAATGAGGAAGGACCTCGAATAGGTCAGAAACATGTTGAGCTCTCTCCAAAAATACGCGTGACTCAAATCGTTGGAATAAAAAATATTAAAGCCAAGATGAGTAAGAGCCGATAAAGAAATTAATTAAATATATACTAATTATGTATGTATGTCTCGTATCATATTTTTTCAATTGAAATGTCCTTGTCTTGATGATATGGTATACACACTTCCTAGATTGAGTTCTGAACCGTGACATTTGTATTTCACATCCAATTAATATGGGGCATAGAGCCGCGTATGCAATCGGAGTCAATCACGCGTGTAATGATTGCAACTATCTCTACATGCCCAACTATTTATTAACTCACACATTTCCATCATTTTCTTTTTAATAACCACTCACCGGCTATGCTATTATATATTTTGTAACAGCTCACTTTTAGTCATCAGCGAAAGTATACGGTTAAAATCAAATTAGGTACCGTTTTAGGAAAACTTAATATCTAATAAATATCCAGACATACTAATTAGTTGTAGCGTGTTGAATATTGGGGATTTATTCTTAAAATAATTAATTTTCTAAATCCTTTATTATGTAAACTACATAATTTCAATGTAAAGTATTTTCGTTGCTGCAGTCATATTACCTATCCTGTGTGCTTGTAATTCGAGACCAATAAGAGTATAATCTTGCGCAAAAGGAGCGTAATTAATTACATTATGCTATTATTACAACTTAATCATTAGCGGAGAATAACTGTCTTTATATCTATATTTTTGTCTGAGGTTTATTTTCATTTGAATCCCATTGACATAGATGGATCAGGGCTGAAGCGTTAATTCTTTGTAATTATTGCTACAATTCTTGCTTTCTTGACGTATTTGTTTTTGCAAAGTAATATAATTTTAGATATTTTATTACCTATATACTTTACTCTTACGAGTAGCTTTTACTCTTTTACATTAAGACGAAAATTCAAACGTTGTATTAAGATTATTTCAATGAGCAGTGATAGCCTAGTGGTTAAGATTCCAGCCTTTCACACAGTGTCCGGGGTTCGAACCCCGCACGCTTCTCTAATTTTTCGAAGATATGTGCGTATTAGAAATTAATTATCATTTGCGTTAATGGTGAAGAAAAACATCGTGAGGAAACCTATACATCTGAGATATCTTTGTTAAGTTTTCGAACGTGTGTGAAGTCTACCAATCCGCACTTGGCCAGCGTGGTGGACTATGGCCTAGCCCTTCTCATCCTGAGAGGAGACTCGTACCCAGCAGTGGGACATAAATGGGTTGATGATGACATGCTGATGACGATTAAGATTATTTTAAAGATTATGATATTTAATTCATTCTTTAGCATGCATCGTGATTCGCAGTATAAAAACCACAAACATAGGTTGAAATAGATTTTTTATGCATGTTGTACAGACTAATGCAATCTAGAGCCAATCATTCGTGTAATGATCAACACGAACTATTAGTTATTCACATCGTGCATCTAGCAATATAATCCAAGGAGGGGCCCCCGTCGGCCGGAAACTCAACAATTGCTACTATATTGAATTTTATTCACAATCTAACACTAAGACATTCACTATCTGCCTACCCGTATATTGAGACATTAGCTAATTCATGTTACAATGCTTCAGAGAGAAATATATTTTTGTGTCATCATCATCATTGACCCATTAATTTCCCACTACTGGGCACGGGTCTCCTCTCAAAATGAGAAGGATTAGACCATAGTTCACTACGCTGGACAAGTGCTTAGACTGGTAGACTTCACAACTTTCCAGAACTTTACAAAGAACCCTCAGATGTGTAGGTTTCCTCACGATGTTTTCCTTCACACTTAAAGCAAGTGATATGTAATTTCTAATACACACATATCTTTGAAAAATTAGAGTTGCGTGCGGGGTTCGAACCCCGGACATTCAGCTTGAGAGACCGGAATTTTAACCACTAAGCTATCGCTACTTTCATCATTTGTGTAATTTCTATCATTTTTTGTGTAACTACCATTAAATATAATGATTCGATTCCTCAGCTACTTACCGTGTAATTGGCCTTAGCAGTCATGTATATACGTCGGAAATATGAAGTAATAATATCTATTAACCGTTAATGAGTACCGACTTTTAATCTATTTGTGTACATAGTATTATTTATATAATATATATTTTTTATTTTCTTTATGATCGATTTTGTTGCAAAATTTTGGGGTGTCAATAAGGGTATTGCAAATGAGAATAACGTCGATATCAATCGTTCGAGTTTATTCTATGGCGTAAAGAGTTATCACAATACAATACAATATTTATTGGTTTTGAATATTTCTCGCCCAATAGTATGTTATGTGGTCGTAGGAGGAAAGAGAATTGCTTCTCAGTCGTATGGTCAGTTATTTGCCTGTTCGGTCATTAATATTTTCAGCATTGGCATTAGAAGTGCAAACATCCATTTGATACATAATATATTTTGTGTTAGTTGTATTGTTGTACAAATAAAAGTTATTATTCATGTTATGTTTAAAAATATCAAGAACTTACTTTGTGCGGGCTCTCCAAAAGAAAAAATGAATACAGTAAGTTAATTAATAATAATAATAATTGTAAAAACATATGGTTGTTATTGTTTATTGATTTTACGTATTGATGTAATCATAATGCAAATAAAGAAACGAATCTTAATTAATTGAAAATATTATTTTGCTGCATCCATTGTACTTAGTAATTGTATACGTCGTTTTGTCGCTATGGAATTTTAGTGATAATAAAAACGTAGAAATAAGGCACATAGAACGTACAGAGGTACTGTTCTGAATATTATAGTTGAAACAATATTATTGTTAATTGAAGCATTTAATATTTCCCTCCGTGCAAACCTTCGGCTGCCTTATCTCTTTTCCCTTACATCCCACCTTGTTGCCCGCCTACATTTATAAGGAAATGGTCCGCCAGACTGTTTCATGATCAATAGCTGACATAAGAGTGTTCGTATCCGAGTTATTTAGTTCCCCTACTAATATTTAAATTTATATAGTAGTAAAATATTCATGTTTCGAGTTTAGTGTATCCCCTTTATCTCGATTTAAATTATTTGAAACCACTAAGTTACAGTTGTATTTTTTTTATATTGAAACCGAAATAATAGAGATATTTGTAAGCAAAAGTTCTACACGATTACACAAATGATATGGCCGGTTCGTTTAGTTGTTCGTTACCATCTGGCCTGAGTCATATTGTCGACAAATAGTTGAAAGTAGGTTGTTTACTTTTGCTTCCTGTGAAAACAAACAAATTCTTTTCCAAGGCTCAATTCGATTGATTTTATTTACGTTACAATTTGAGTACAATGTCTGTGCTCTGATAAACACCGGACGACGATCAGCAGCTCTAACAATAATACGATCAGTGAGCAATTGGGACTCGTCATGTTGAATACTAAATGTCAAGTAGAACTTAATCATGTCATTAATGAGTTGAGAGAAGTATACGATTTCATTTTCCGGTTTATGGATGTCTTAAACTTACGTAGCCTTTAAGTTTTTATCTTTTTGTAGGTTTATTTTCTATCTTTTACTGATACTGTTTATTGTATATGTGATTCAATAGAGTAAACATTTATAACTGAAAATTCTATAAGTGTCGATAGTCATTAAATAGTAGATAGGTTATTGTATTGATTTTGATGTTGATAAGAAGTGATTTGTATTGAACGGGAAATTTGTAAAATACACAATTAACTAAATTCATTTATTTGAATATAAAATTTACATTTACAAGTTATTATTTTTCAACAGGCGACCGTTTGAGCAATAAAGCCATAGCGAATTAACTCTTGGTACGTCCATGTCGTTACCGAAAGCCTTTAAGTAAGCGAATAAGTAACAGGGTTGAGGCCAACAGCTTAAGCAAGGTTAATCTTAACCCTTTGTTACGTACGAATAAATCAATCCTTAGAGGAATTGTTTCCATTTACTAAATTTAATTACTAATTAGTGCAAATACATGCATACATATACTACTCGCGGACATGCAGTCTATTAAATTACGCACACATATTGTTAAGATTATGAATGTGTGTGAAAATTAATGAAAATAAATAAAGCTGCGATGCCAGGAACTACGCAAATATTTACATTTTTACTGTGAGTATATATATTATTACTTATTTACTTTATGTAAAGAAAAGTGGAGCCTGTTGAGGTCGTAAAATAGAGTCGTAAACAGTATCCTTACACATAAGTGTGTCCTAGCATCGGCGAGTCATTGTGTCGGGCGATCGCTCGTAGATATTATTAGAATGGGCCGAAGCTGGTACACTCGGTCGTCGTACTTTGCGAAACTGCAGAGTTGACGTGACTGCTACACTTACAATTTACAATATTTGCCGTGCTCACCAGAGATGGGGCGAATTGATCGAGATGTTTCAATCGAATTATTATGGCAATACGTATTCAAATATTACAAATGATGTAGTCGATAGGTGGTAGAACTACAATTCGCCGGGGAGATACCACCGCCATCCTCATAATCCGTGAAACAATTCTTGTTTCGGTTAGGGAGGCGTAGTTATCGGGTACACTTACAGCGAAGCAACCATCTTAGTCCTCAGTTGTAGTGACTCATCTACGTATGACCTTAGTTAGGACTTCAGTCCTGTTTGAGGTGAGATATGACATAACAACAGGTGTCCTGCACGCACGTTCGGTACTCTTCTCGCATAAAAAATAACTATGATATTTAGGTGAATGAACGCCAATTAATTTTACGATATACCTTTCATAATATTCGTCATCAACCCATCTCCTACTGCTGGGTCACTCCATCACGCTCTTCATGCCTGTACTATAGATATGAAAAGCTTATTGGTGTGTACAGTCACGGCGCGGTGGTGGATATCTACAGACGGTAGACAAATGCTTAATTTATGCACCCAGTACTTTCATTTGGAAGGAATTTCAAATGATTCATTTAGATTAGATCAATCTTAACTGGATTTGCTGCTACCGGGCGAATCGATAGCGCGATTCGAACCCGAGAGAATCGATTGTTTATTTTTTCGCAGTCGCCCATCTCTAGTGATAAGTATAATTGAAGTGCATTGTTGCGCCACAATGGGAGCATTGATGTTAACTGCTGAGATACCTACACATTCTTTAGCACGTCGACTGCTCTAATTTCAATACAATCATTCAAGTTTTTATGAGACTTTCGACATTTGAATAGAAACGTTTTAGAAATTATGTTTGTAAAATACGCTATTGACGTTATTTAAAATAGGTACGCAGCGATGTCTAAATTCATTTAGATTTCATTTTGAATTTTCAATGGTAACACAATATGTTGCATTCAAATCTTTTAAATAGATATTAAATTTTGGCATAAATAAAATTGCAGTTACTTAATATTAGTTTTACAGAAAATATCGGTTATTTGGCAAATACTTGTTTATCTTTGCCATCTTTTATGCAAAATACGCAAGTTGCCTTATTTGAATTGTATATGTTGTTTCATATTTCATGGTATGTTCAGACTCATTAGTTAAGATTTTCTTTCTTCGAGAATGAATCACGTGCGTAGTTATGGTTATAAGTTCCGCGTGACTCACCGCTTTCTCGATTCTCAAACTACAATATGCCACTATACGCGGCGATCAACAGCTGGTTTCGCTTTTACATGTGGAGCCAATATATACACGTAAAACATAAGCATACGTGCCAACTGCAGGCGACTTGTTCGTGAAATCGCAACGAAAAAAGACCAATGCCCCGACGGCGCCATTCGCTGTTCCAGATATTTCTTAAAGGTTTTCCTTTACCGTTTCGTATGTAACTATAATAAATAATGTAGGTAGGATAGCAAAGCAGTGATAGCCTAGTGGCTAAGATTCCGTCCTCTTACACTGGACGTCCGGG
>DWKL01000220.1:0-21626 GCA_018249415.1 Phareas burnsi | reverse complement strand
AAAACGTAAGTTATCTTTACATTATTAGTAGGCATATTAATTATCGATATATATTCAACCCAATATAAATACTTATTGTAAGATAATTCACATTGTATACAAATATATTACAGAAGAGAGTCTAAAGTACCAAATAAATTTCCAGGTGACTCCAGAAGGTCACCGGGCACCTCTCGCCGAGCTGCTAAGACGTTCGGTCAACACGCAGACTCCTCACGACCTCTGCCACACCGCTCATTCGTCAGGTAATATCTGTATATATTTATTTATACATTTGTGCGATATATTTGAGAGGTTGCAATAACATTTTCTGTATTTTTTATATAATGAAACTAGCAAATGATTGTCAAATCCACCCTATGTTAAGTAGTTACCGCCCGCGGCCATCTGTAACCGACCTCAAATAGATCACAAGTCCGATCTAGAGTGGATTACAGTAAATTTGTGTAGGTCATAATTTAAAATTTGATCATATAAATAAATATAAAACTACAATTCAGATAAAACCTAAACTAATATCTTCATGTCTATCTATAAGTAGTACTTATAGATTCTGAAATGATGCCGTAAATGTTAACGAAATATATAAAACTTTCCTTTATAAATTAAGAAAAAACCTCTAGGTGATTTTTTTAATTTTAATGATATAAGATTTATTTATTTGACAGCCGATTTAAAATGGTGCAGGTTTAGTAGCTGGCGTCATTTGTGTTAATATTTATTAGGAAATTAAAACCGCTTGCGATAAGCTAGTATAAATATGAAGTATGTATTTTAGCTTGAGATTTGACTTCAATTGAGAATTCACTGCATTATACTATGATATACATTGAAATATACATTTATGCACTACATTGTGTATTGTGACTGTGAGCGTAAATACAAAATGTCTAAACAAGTATTACGGGCATAGATTCGCCATCGAGGGGTTCGCTGTCCAGCGCTGGGTCCGCAGAGCTCCTAGCTGCAGGTCTTTAACCAATATTATGAATGAGCTTCTAATGGTGCGCTCAAACGGGTCGTTTATTTGGTGCAATATATGTACTGCAATAGCTGGTACAACTGCAACATATAAAAATCTTGTCAGAATTTCGGATTATTTAATAATGGAAATATAACAGTGACTAATCGTAATACTGAATGAAACAGGAAATATGTAGAGCTTGCTGTTATGTTAGAACCCAAGTATATATACTCAATTCAAAATATAAATTTAAGAAGATAAATATAAACAAATAAAATGTGTTGTGGCACTACGTTTGCTGAAATATTGTCCAGACCGTTTTAATTACATTTCGGGCCACATTATAATATTGCGACAATATATTGAGCCAAAAATGTATCCCATGCAAGCGCACCATAACAACATCCCCATGTAACTTATTGCAAATAGTAACAATGCACCGAACATAAATAGTTTGACAGACCCAAGCATGTAAACTTCCTTATGCTTTAGTTTTTCATTTCTTTCAGATAGTTTTGTTTGTTTTATTAGTTCTGCGATTAGCGCAACTGAACTCAAATGCAGCTGATGCGACCATCACGCATTCATTTTAATTATGAGCAGTGTGCCTTTGTTTTCCTGGCATTCGAGTAATCAAGGGTAACATAGTTGACGTCAAGGGAGCCCTGAATATCTTGATTTTTAATTACTATTGTATTAATCGAATATATATTGCCAGGCATTACATAGGTCTACACCGAATAACAGTTTGATATACCACCTAATGATTAGTATCATAAATGCAAATCATGTAACGCCATTTTGTTTTGTTTTCGACAATTATTTATGTTTTATTATGTTATTTACACACATATTAAATTGTTTAATTATATAGATGATGTCCACTTCACAGTACGTAGATTATGAATATAATTACAACTTGACTGTTTTAATTTTTTTATGTAATGACTGTGGAGTTCGAAAGTAGAATGTATACCGAAATAGCTTCGGGATTGTTGTAGATTATGTGATACAATGAAGTAGTGAATGGGGAATAATACTATTAATGTTTTGTTTTTTCCAGGCGGTAGCGTTTGCTCGTCCCCAGATCTCGACGGTTCCAAGCTTGGCACTTCACCTCAGATAAATCGTTTCCTGGCTCGTGAACCTCCAGATGGTTGTGAGAAAGTGTGTATTTTATTATACTTGCTCATACATTTTTTACATGTTTAACAGAAAAAAAAACCTTTTAAAAAAGTGTGTAGAAATTGCTAATGAAGATAAAATACTTATGCTCTAAATACAAGACATACTTTTTAGTAAACATTTACATCATTTTTAAATTTAATATTTCCTCACAAGTGATTCCTTTAAACATTTTTTTGAATGTTTTATAGGTTTTGTCAAATCCACTTAGATTACCTACAACAGTTTAATAGATTTAATAAAATCTTAATACTATCGATCTCCCCATGTGGCTCGCTATCCGAGTCAGTCGTGCATCACGGCGAGTGCAGACTTTGGTAGTCTATATTTGGGACTTTAGGATATTTGCTCTAGATCCTATTGGACCACTTTTCAAAAGCTTACTGAACTGGGTATTTGTTTATGTAAAGGTATTATATCTAGGTATTACATACATACATCACAATTTTAATGTATTTAATACTATGTTCTAAACTTGGTAGAACATTTTTGTTTCGACTCTGGACATATTTTTGCGAAATAACAGTGGGGTTAAAGGGTTTAGTAAGAGAGGGACACTTATATGAGGCATTCCAACTTGACCCATTCATTAGTCGTAGCAAAGCGTCTGTGGAGGACTTCAGGTAGGACTTAAGTCATATTTGAGGTTGATTATAGATATCCACGAGCGGAAGGGAGGGATGGACGGCTCGTTTGCTACTTCAAAAAAGAAGAAAAATTAATGAATTGTCATCATTATTCCAGGTGAATCTGAAGGCGGGCGAGGGCGCGTACGCGGAGCCGGGCGGCGTTTCGCTGAAGCCCTCCGCACCCGCCTTCACGCTGCGGCCGTCGCTCGGCTCCGCCTTCCAGCCGCTGCAGCCCGCCGCGCCGCACGCCGCGCCCTCGCCTCACTGACTAGCGGCGCCCGCGGCACGCGCCGCGCCCGACATCGCTCCCGACGCCCCTCCCGACACCGCGCACCACACTACCGACACTGACGCCGCATGTGACGCGGCGCCAAACACGTTGCTCGGCAGAACTTGTGACGCTACGTCTGGAGCCACTCGTGACTCAGTGTTAGACACTACGCCCGGCACCACGTGTGATGTGGCGCTAGACACTGTGCTCGAGACTACGTGCGCTATAGCACCGGAAAATACGCCTGGCACCACGTGTGACGCAGCGCCAGACTCTATGCCTGGAACCACGAGTGATGCAGCGTCAGTCGGTACGGTTGACGCGTCGCCCGAAGCCTCGTCTGTCACTACGCCTGGAACGTCAATCATCGCGCAACATAATGAGCCTGACGTTCCGTCTGGCTCTGCATTCCAAACGCTTGACATTACACCTGACATAGAGTCTAACGATATGTCAGTCGATACAGAAAACACGCCCAACGCTGCGTCGAACACTTTGCAAGACGCTGGCACCGCATTCGAGGCTAAGCCTGACACTACATGTGGCATCGAGTCGGACGTCATACCTGACACTGCGTTTGACGCCTTGGGAGGTATCACTCCGGACGTTCCGATTACGATGCCGGGCTCCACGACGGGCCCGTCGGGTATTCGGCCCGATAACAGGCTAGTGAGCGCGCGTAGCGCCAGGCGCGTGTTGCCTTACTCGTACTTCAAGAGTCTAGTGTGTTGCTTCGCGCCAACGACAACGCATTAAATGTGTTCGCTCGAACGACGCACGTGCTAGCTGCGGCGACAGATCGACAGGCGTTTTGTTTTGTAAATAACTAAAGATATTCCATCACCTCACACCGCATTACCTACGCGTTTCTTCGCCTACGCATTCGCTATACTCACTACCATAAATATGAGCGGAGATAATCGAAATTGCCATAATACTCCTCTTCGCTTTGACTTCAGATCAGGAAGGGTTTCCTCGTAAGTACTAATAACAATCCATCATTTAATAAAAAGGTTGATCTGTCGTGAGTTTGCTGGCACTTGCAAAATTTAACCGACATTTGATGCATAGCACTCCCTCACAATGCAAGGACGCTCGAAAAAGATAGATATTGAACAAATATAGTGTCTATCTTTATTCAGGCTACCTTATGCTACAGATTTGAAACATTTTCATATTAACTTCTCATAATATATGTAATCGAAATATCGCGATGTATGTGTTTAGAGAGTATCGTAAGTGGATTAATCTAACGCAACATTGACGGGTGAGATTTAATGTTTTAACGATCTGCTGAATATATGCTTTCTTACGATCGGTAATGGGGTCGCGCTCGACGAGAGAGCGCGCCCGGTTACGGAAACAATCGAACATGGGACTGATCTCTCCTGTCGCTGTACCGCTCGTGGCGGATGGAGACATGGTTGCCGTAGGAGCATCACAAATATACTTATAATCATTATGCAAAATGCAGATACATTGTACATATCCCATACATTCTTTACTAACAAAAATATTAAATAATTAATGTACATAATAACTATGTCTCAAGACGAAAAACTTATTTTGACGTTTGAATATAATGGAAATATTAAATAGGAAATTGTCCAAGTTAATGGTAATTCTATATGTAGGGCTAGCACTGTGTTGCTTTGCAGTTAATTTATTCTTACGATTATTAATTTGCGGTCGTCTTGACTTCGTTATCTTAGGTTACCTTAACCCACAGACGGAATGAACTAACGAACGAATCGTTGACTCACCTTACCCAGTAAAGTTTACACTTCGGACTGTAGTCGGTATGAACTTGATTTTTACTTTCGAAGACAATGTTGAATTCATAACAATTGTGTGTCATCGGCAGTCGTTGGCCGGAGCCATGCTGATCGTGCGACCCTCGCCATTGCTTCGGCCGAATTTAAATGCGCAGTTGCTGTGTGTTCAGTAGTCGTGAGAGTGCGGACTAGAAAGTATACGTAATAAAATTCTGTACTGTAATTTCGGAGTATGTGAAAATCTTAAATGTATTTCCAGATATATATGAAGTTTTCAGTTTACACTGCCAGGTGTAAAGTTTTAACTTCGGGCAAATATTACACTGGATTTGATGAAAGTTGCAAAACATAACTACATTTGTAAATCGAAGTTCTGAGCAATAGTTTTGTGCTAGTGATTTCACTAAAGACTCTTTAAGACTTCCAAGTTATATATGTCTTCGATAACTATGTTTTGAATAATTATGTTACGAAGTCAACTAGTAACATATCCCGGTTGAAAATATATGCGTAATAAGCATTTTCGCAATAGTTTCCTTTGATGGTTAATTCAAAATAATTAACAATAACATAAGGTAATAGATGTTTTTTTTTTCTTTTGTGTGATTATACCACCATACCTATATATACCAGGAAGTATCTACTAAATTTCTAATAAAGTCAATCCAGCTTTTAAGCCGAAGTCATTCATTTTAAACTTTTCGTTGGATACGATATGGACATTTTTTCTACCTTACGACTAAACTGTAGTGACAATAATCGTTATAAGTTAAATTCTCTATTTGAATACTTTAATAGTAATGGCGGAAATTAATGTCCGATGTATTGTTGTAGAAATTTTCTCTTTAGGTGTTCGTCAATTTTCATTAGAATGTGAGTGAGATTACGAATTTTTTTTCAAGAGAGAGTTTGCAATAATATAGCACGTGGAATTTGTTTCATTATCTTTGCTTTATCGTTACTAATGTTGAAATATTTAAAAATAAATAAAACCGTATGGCATATTTTACAATTTACTTTGCGTTGCGTTAATTATCCTTGGACGTCTTTCTGCTGGCGACAAATCAGTTTAACGTAAATTCCAACCAAAGACATTAAATTACGAAACCATAAACAAACCGTGTGGCCGAGTACGCATCACATGTATGGTATTGGATGTTACGGGAGAAGGTATCGAATGGCTGAAATATTACACAAAATATATTCACCATTTATTCGTGGATTCTACGGCTCATACTGGAGCGAATCCAAACACTAAGTGCCGATAGGGTCCTCATTTCATTTCACGCATCGTAAAAGTACTACATACATACCCACTTGATCTCAATTTTTTTTATAATCATGTACATAATAATTTATATGTATTCAGAATTAATTCGAAAGTTTATTTTAGTATTCTTAATTCTTACGATGTAAACATTATTTTATTCACTTTGACGATAAACAAACTTGGACCAAAACTTCGCAAAGGGCTAGAGTGTTAAGATCGTACTACGGGGTGTTTAAGTGCTGGGTGAAACGTGCAGATAGCTTTAAAACGCAGAGAATGAATAAAAAAAGGAGTAAGATAGACTGATTTTTTAAACTTTACTCATACTTTGATACAGGTATCTTGACAGTTGTCTTAGTACTTCAGTGCCGCTCGCGCGCCGCACCGCGCGTCTCGCTCGGTTATTTAGTGTCTAGATATCGTGAACATACGTACAAATGTGACTCAATTACTGTGACGGCCGGTGTACGGCTGCAATAGGTTAAACTGTCTTTCGTTTTCCGCGTTATGAAGTCGTAAGCGTACGGTGACCGATGCTCTCGTCGTCGGCCGGCGGGATGTCAAGTATCTGTATTGGGTATTGTGGGTGCACACGGTATATGTTTATATCATTGGATAGGAAAGGATGGACCATGCCAATTGTATCTCTCATTTTGGCCAAACGCATTTTTATCATCGAGACTGATAATGTAGAATGTTGAAAACATAGTTAGATCTGCTTTATTATTTTTTAAAGTTTTGTAAATTTCGACGGCAAATTATATATATTTTTGACGGCTCATCTTTGGAATATAGAGTATATTAAATCTTGTCATTGCTCAAATCAAAATTTTTATTAAGAGCCACACTTATTATGATGTAACGCCGAATTTTGAGAATATAAAGAATGTGATTGTAAGATTCATGTTGCTGATATCTATATACTTATTGATATATACATAAATGTACCTATTAATTATTTAAAATGAATGTGATATGTAATTGAATCGTTCGTATTGTATGGAACTTTCGGTATCGGAAGGAGTCGGTGCCGGGAGGGAGGGGGCGGCCGCAGACGGTGCTGAGTGACCTAGATGTGTAATGTAACGTTCGCTGGAGCTGGCTTGTGACAAAAAGTAGAGTTCCCAAATTTTGGTATCCACGCCGATTCGGTTGCAATCTTACCGACGACGAATATGACAGTTGGACCGGAAAGTGAATGAACACTGTTTTTTTCGTGTACAAGTGAACGTTATCGTTTTATTTACGTGAGACAATGTACAGACGATCTGATTAAGCAGTAGTGTATCGACGCCATCTCGTTCATGTATGATTTCATGTTCATTAGTGGTATATGTGTAATAATTAAATATACGCCGCGCAAAAAGGGAGTAACATTAAAATATGGATGAAAAAGCCGAGCCAGTATTTAAAATCCGGATATCTGTGTAGATTTTTCGAGTAAGTGCAATATATAGATGTAATACTGAAAATATTGTAACATTGAATAATATTCATCGTTATTGAACTTTGGAAAACTTTTGTATCTTCGAACTTGATTTCTTCCCGAACGTTGTCGACGTCGAACCCCGAATATGTATTTAGTTGCACATCTGTAAAAACGTACGTTTCCTGTAATAATCGTGAGCTTTATAGTTATATTTGCATCGCTTCCCGTTCGCTTCCGCGACGTCGGTGGAGTCCCACGCTTGGAGTCCCACGCTCGGAGTCCGAAACGACATCGCTTTACCGACATTATACATTCTTAGATTTATGTCACAGGTCCAGGTTGTAATTTAGGATTTATCTTTTCCAATGTCGTTACCTAATTTAAGGTTTAGTAAGTGTTAGGTGACCCGGAAATTTAGCTATTAATAAATGTGTGCTATAAAAATGGTCCCCTTATTGATTTATTAATTTTGTAAACCACTGCGAATGTGGATGAGGATTTCTACATGAAGATGTTGTGAGCGCTCCACCGTGGTCCTCGACGATTGGTATTTACTCTAAGGACATCATCTTTATGTAAAAATAATGACTGTTTTTTAAGAACATGAAAATATTTTTGTATGTTCAGGGTTGGAGTTGTGCGAGGTGTACCATAACAGTAACTCTGCTAGGACCTTAGATTTGATAGTTCTTTTATAGATGGTTAATATTATTTTAATGTTTGCTTTTAGATGAATGATAAGTTTGTAATTTTTATTACTATGATATTAGATTAAATAATGTACTAACATTTAAACTAAACCAAAAGTGCCCATTGAGATAAGTTTATAATACGAGCAAGCCTTTTGTTCGGCATTTTGTTGAAGAATAATTAGGCGACAAAATTAGCGTATAAGGAAATTATCGAAGGATTGTTGAGTTTTGGTTATCTAAAATTGTTGAGGTTTATTGATAAAAAATTCATTTAGTTTTTTTACGAGCTGTGCTTAACAAAAGGCTTGTTTAATTAGAGGCATTAATTAACATCAATAATAATAGTGTCGATTTTAAGTAATAATAAGAATGGTTTTATTTAGTTTTGTTTCAGAGAAGAAATTCTAATTACTATTTTTGTTTCCAATATTTTATCACTTTTACCTGTTTTCATTGTATTGTATCTTGCTGTATTGCAGACATATCCAATATACAGACTGATTTAAAGATTGTTTTTTTATTTATTTAAGTGATATACAGTGCCTGTGTGGAACTCAAACAAATTGACCCAGGTGTGTTGTCCCATCTGTCAGCTACTAAGCATTATATACATGAATATCTTAAAATTGCATTATTGTGGAAATTATTTTATACATGCCGTTTACAACATGATAAGCAACGTATGCAATACATTGTGATATCTGTTTATTAAATTAGATGAAAACAGATAACTCGAAAATGTTCTTGGCATACGCAACGCTATAACGCATCTCAAGAAACGTCTACCAGCGATACCCAGATTAGTGTACGCAGGTCGAGGGGCATACAATACGTGTCTCGTATATTTAGTAGCATACAATGACAATAACATACTATTCGTCTCATAGTAGAACAAAACAATGTTGAGTAGATGGCATTGAATGGCATTTAGGTGGACCTAACTAAAGAAACTAATATTTTTATTTTCAATATTCTGCATTGCTCTTCATCATTTTAATGTTTGCTCTAAATATGTACACAACAAGAGCAAACACGTATAAAAACATAAAAATAGTAAGGTACATTGATAACAGCGTCTTATGTTAATATGTACGTGAAAAGTGCGTATACCAACGTGAACTAGGCACAGTACACGTTACGTACTAGGGGTCAATTAGTTGTTACCCTTATCTCCACATAATAACGAGTAACACGTTGACTGCGGCGGTCAATATTCAAAACAATCCACCCTTGCGGCGCGCAACACAACAGGCGTGTTTCAGTACGACGACACACTACGCGTGCGAGCCGAACGGGTGGCGCGGACAGTAAAACACGATAGGTGCGTTTGCCGCAGTATAATATTCTTAAAGGATTACTGTAGGGTAGGTAAAATAAAAATGCAAACATTTAATTCATACTTTATTATTTCCATTCATTACTTATAAGAAAGAACTGTATAACTAAATACCACAGACAAAAACAAATAATTTTGATAACATCTTCCAACCATTTTGTGTAGGATTCGAAAGTAGAAGAACCACCGGCACGCCTATATCTCGCTGCCTAGCGTGCTAACTGGAAAAGACAACGCGACTTGCCATTGCCCTCTTGGAGAAATTATTTTTTTCTCAAATAGATCGTCGATTAAACAGAAATGTGATACAATTCAAATATTTCATCGTTATTTTTCGAAATTACTGTCTATATATTTTCATAATAAAATTCTCTGATTAATACTAAAAGCGCGCGACGCCCCGTGGCTTGTGTAGATCGTAACCAATCAACGTAGTTAAGTAACGTCGGGCGCGGTCGGAAGTTGGATGGGTGACCGCTAGTGGCTAAACGTCAAGCGCGCTTTCGTGCTTCGGAGGGCACGTAAAGCTGTCAGTCCCGGCTATTATCATTGGAACAACATGGTTAAGTATATTCTAGGTTTTCTCCCAGTTGTGGGGGCCCCTTTCCCAGCAGTGGAATAAGGGGTTGGAGCCAATACTAAATGTAGTATGTGACCCTATAGTTATGCGGGGGATTATTTTTCGATTTTCATCATTTGTATCTCGGAATTCAAAATCACAATAGAACTTTGTTATCGAAATAAACAATCTTGTTTCTAAAATATAAGTCTTTTGTTTAACTGACGAGATGTTAGGAACTCCAATAGGCAAAAGCAAGTTTGTCGCGAAACAAGTCCTTGTGAGAATGGATGTGATTGGCACATGAACTGGACGATAATCGTTTCTACTATAATTCGATTCCAAAGGGATCCTCCCAGCCCTATTTGAGGTTGGTTATAGGTCAATCGACTGCAGTGAACGCATCAGACGGGCCGCGCGCACGTTGGTTACTTCCACAACAAAAAATACGCAGATAGATATTTAAAAAATGAGCACAGAAAATATTACAGTACCTACGATTACCTGCTCTGTACTGTTTCTATATATGGATAACCTAACATTATGGTAAAAATAACATATCACAATCAAATTTATAAAGAACTTAAATATACAACATATTTTATACTTATAATTTAATCACTTTGACAAAAATAAATCTTTTATCACAAATGAAACCAAACTTGCACCTAACAGTGTTCAAAAGTCAAAAAATATAGTCTTTATGCTGGTCACGAGTCTAGTACTAGCCAGGAGATCAAAAATTTATCTTACAGGATATCAGATTGGCTTTAAGATAAATTTGTTAATGGCTAAAGCAACCCTGAATATCTAATTCTAAAATTAAAATACACACAGGTTGATAAGTCAATCATACTGCTATCCTGGCTTGAAACGTTGACTCGTTAAACCGTTCATTTAAGAAATAAACAAAATTGCACCATAAATAAACGACACATAGTGAATCCTGGTACGGGCCTTGTACTCTAATGTTATGTCACTCAGAAATATTTTTCAATTATGCGTTCCGCTGTAAATAAAACAGCGACTAGCACGGCGTACTGTTGTTGCATGCTGTCCTTGTACACCATAAAATAAAACTCACATCCAGGACAAATCGCGAATTGAAGCTTCCCGTAATGTTTACAAAAAACTTTATCCGAGTCGCGACCGTCGATAACCACTTTCTATACCCGTTTCAATAATCAGTAGCCCATTCGTTACCGTCACAGTAGAATTATTCATCCACTCGAGATATTCCACCTTACTTCTCAGAAATTACAAGAAAAAAATCGCGAACAAACGACGTACTGACCATTGACACAAACAGAAAGTTAACTGCATCCTTATTTCCATTTCTATTTCATAAAAATTGATATGTATCAAAACTTAAAACAAAAAGATTAAATATGAATTCCGTGAGGTATTTCAGGAATTGGTATGCTCCCAATTTCCAAGTTAATCATCATTACATAAATTAAAATGCGTTTAATAATTGTATATAGCTAGAACGAACAATATTTCAATACATTGTCATTTTCATACGATGGATAGTTAATGCAAAACCGAGTATTACGTATAATATGTTCAATACGGTGAATATTCTATATACATGGTATATAGTGAAGTTATTCACCGCGATAATATGCGTTTCTCGAATAATATACGGAGAATAATACTCAATACTCCCGTAGTCATATTATATGTTAGTATAAACACTTAATAGCAGCTATCTTCCCGATTACAAACAGTATAGTATAGAAATATATCATCGTTTGTACGAACAAACGGTTGTACATGGCACTGTATTAAATAAACAATGTATCCTCGTAGATATATTTCGTATCAATATTTAATAGCTGCGCGCGTACAATGCATAACTGATAAACGTGACACCAAAAGCAGTCGTTTTCAAAATCAACAGCTAAGGTCAAGGTCAAACGAGTGTAGTTTTGCAAGTCGCATAATTTACTTTTATCTGAAATTTTGATACTTCTCTGTTCGCCCCCTCTCCCCTTCCTATTCTTCTCCCTGGACAGGGTATACCCTAAAATTCGCTTCAGTCGTCAGGCTGACGTAATATATTCAGTTGATTATTTCACGGGTTTAAAGCCAAACTGACCAAGTAACTTCCCTAGTGAGGCTCGAGAACCTTACACAATGCGACCGAAATATGAGTGCCATTTATTGATATCTCATCGCAGGGCACTGGTCTCCTCTCAAAATGAGAAGGGTGAGACCATAGTCAACCACGCTGGCCAAGTCCGGATTGGTAGATTTCACACACCTTCGAAAACTTTACAAAGAACTCTCAGATGTGTAGTTTCTTCACGATGCTTTCCTTCACCGTTAAAGCCATACTTAATTTCTAATACGTATATATACTTAATTTCTAATACGTATAATTACGAAAAATCAGAAGTGCTTGCGGGACTCGAACCCCGGACATCCAGCGAGGGACCGGAATCTTAACCACTGTGGTTGCTATTAAGGGGTTGCAAATAAGTCTGCAGGCGGTATTTCATGTTTAAAGCGTAAATTACGTGACTAACAAAACACGATTCATTACTAACAAAATTACGCTCGTTTGACCTCACCCTAATAATAACTCTGAATCAAGTGTCCATCACCATGGTGCACTTGCTGTTATGCGTATAGTTTAATTAAATTTAAAAAATAAACATAATATAAAATTACATTTAACGAACAGTCATACCGATATTCGTTTTTACATGTGAACATAATACATGAGTGAGAGTTGTATATGTCATTCAATTTCAAGTGTTAATAAGATTGTCTTTTTTTGTATGGTACATTGGGTGAATTCGGAAAAGAGGCGTCATTAGGAATTTCATGTTTTCAAATCTAATCGTGAATATGCCTCATATAAATTATAATAAATGAATCTATATTAATAAATTCCTTAAATACAAGAATTTCGAAATATGAACGGAATTGAAATAATAAGTATTTCTTTATAAGAGGAAATCTTGTCCGTTGATAACTATTTTAGCATAATATAAAAATAAATACATAAAATAAAGTACATATGTTCTTCTATTTTTTTATAAGAATTCCCCAAATGCACCATTTATTTTTTATAAATACCTTAATTTAGGTTACGAATACATAATAATAATAATATATTATTTAAACCCACATTTAGTGCCTAATTCTAAATTGCTGTAAAATGAGTTGACTCTAGTACATTTCAGAATTAATTGTATTACTGAAACACGGGGTTATTTATTTTGTTATGATATATTAACAATTTACAATAAATAAACATTTACAAAAGAATGTTACTATGTAACGTGCGAAACAGGAACCGAAAACTTATGAAAATATCCATAAAGGTTTAAAAAATATCTTATAGGTTGTGTTGGTGGTACAAATTTTAATGCCGACTTACAATAAACATTGGATAATCGGTGGTAACGTGTTTATTTTTACGCATTCTATTGTTATATCAAATCTTGCGTTTTGTGTTTAAAATTCTTCATTTTAAACAAATCAAAGGTATTTAAAAATTCCGAAAATTTACAAAATACGAATTCGTACGAATGTAGCATATGAAATACAAAATTGTAGCATTTTTTTTTGTATTATTTCATTTAAATTGTGGTGCTGAGTGTACCCCTGGTACCTAGTGGCGGATTTAACAGCAGATTAAGTTAGGTTTGAGCCTAAAGCGGAAATTTTTTGGGTCGGCAAATTTGGGGATTATTATTATTTTTTTTTAAAAAACGTCCAAAATTTACAATAATTATAGAAATATACTAAAAAAACTATTTCTTGTGCAATTTTAACCGAATTGTGAGATTATAAAAATAATTTACTAACTGCTAATTGTAGAGGGAAGGGTGGGAATTTAAGAGCTTATACTTGGGAAATGTGTAAATCCGCCACTGATAGTATTTTCTATTCACACTCTTCTCGATAGCGAGACAGTGCAAATCTAAATGCAAATTAATCAGGAGCGATATTCCCATCTTTAATAAGAGATAATGGGAGATAAAACCTGTGTTGTCAAAGTACATCATAGACAAGAGCGACTTAGATCAAACGGGGAGTAACGTAGATAATCCCATGAACGTCCAGGGCAATATTTGAGATTTACCTTTTCAAGCTTATGTTAGGTATTATAGAATTAATTTTACGACCTCGCCTCACCTATCACGCACGTATGCAAACAAAAAGCCACGCACAGCGCAAACAAGCAACACTACATCGTGATATGTACTCACACATTCACAAAACGTGCCTGTGAATTTGCATCATTATCTCAAGCTGTAAATACTGGTTGAAGTGTCCTGACAATTCCCTAGCGATGCACATGATAGTAAACTAGAATTATCTATGAAATAATAATTATGGTTTGATTTGATTTGCGTGTTATGCCAAAACAAGCCTAACTCGCTAAATTTAATTAGGCGCGTAAACCACACCTCTTTCGCACTTCTATCGTCTTATATTGTTCTTTTATTTATATTTTACGATTCTTGGTATCGTCTTTTAAATTTGTGTAAGCCACTAATTCTCAATATGCTTATGTCTTTATGGGTTTGCAAGTGCGCACCACTGGCAGCTGTTAGCTACGAAGGTGGAGGTAGGAAGATTCAACACGTTCCACTCCCACTGTTACGCTACGTTTGATCCATGCTATAGCCTAGTACAAGCATCAAGCTTCGTTGCACTTTCGTTTTGAAAAAGTCTTATTAAGTTTAATGTATTGGATGTTTGAAACACATTCTTTTAAATCCTTTCATGTATCTAAGATGGACGAGATGTTATCATGTAGAAAAAATGCAGTGCATTCAGAAGTCTTTATCAAATAATTAATAGAAACTTTCAGGTTTACACAGCGTGACCTGCTTAAAACGTGACTTATTTTAAACAATTGATAAAGTAACGGCAGAATGAAAGTTACACAACGACTTTACGGGTTACCCACGGCCTATAAGCTGGGTTTATACGAGGTAAGTCTCCAAGTCTTCAAGATAATCAGGACAGCAGGATTGTGAAGCTTATTTAAGCAGAATAAACTTTATACGATTTTAAGGTCCTGTCTTACGATCTCTTCTTCCTTCTTCCTCATGAAGTAAACTAAGTATACGTAAGTATACTTGCTTGTTATTTGAGCAGGTTGTTTTAGCAAGGTAGGTATTATTCATGGTTTAACTGCAATGACATCACTGCCACATTCATTTTTAAGTTATATAGGCAATTAGAAACTTCCATGAAACGCTTCAACTTAGTCCTCAGGGATAGCAACTGATGGCAACTGATCAGGCAGGGCATATATACGCGTGAAGTCCATCGTACAATCCCGACTTAGAACTTTTGCTTAACCCACCATAATGCTTTAATTTAACAGAAAATAACTTGCCTCATATTATTTCAAACAAGGAGTAGTAATCAAATTAATAATATAATTATTAGTGATTCTACTTTATCGAAAGTTACATAACTTTCTTATCAGATTAATATTCAAATACGCAACGGTTGATGATATCGTAAAAATTCATTCACATCGTATTTACATCATAACTAGGATGTACGTTAAAAATTTGGAATATAATAGATATACGACGTAACCGAAATATTTTCTTTGCAAAATACACATTGACAGTGAAAATGATGTAAAAAAAACGTCCAATGAGATCATTTGTTCCGTCTATAAGTCCACTTGTCCAGGCCGATTAGCGCGCGGTCTGAACCAGCCAGTCGGCGCGCGATTTTGGTGTCCGCATACCGTATATTTTGGTTACTTCGTATATTGGATATAATAAGATTAATACTAACTTGTCTTCAGTTTCGAGTAAAGAGACTTGCCAGATAAAGTACAGTATAGATTAACTTGATATATCGACAGCTAGAAAGAAATACTTCAGCGCCATCTTTTTCTTTTGTAGATACGAATATAAATGTCATACTATGTAATACATTTAAAGTTGTTGATATACATATAAATAAAAAAAAAAGATTCTTCTAACACCATTTCAAATCTTATAATAGTTCGAAATATTTTAAGCGAAGTGCTTTTAACTTCATTATTTTTAGAAAATTATATAAAAATAAATATTTAGATTAACGCCATCTATCGCCAGTTCAATTAATAGAACATACCCATAATCGATACGTAAAATCGATTATGGCTTAATGCGTGATAGAAACAACTTTATATAAGAAACTAATCGCTATTTCTCGATTATTTCTTTCTAGTTCCCGATGTGCCATAATATCAGATTCACATTAAATCAATAGTCATCTAATCCAAAAACCGAACTAAGTGCCTGATCGCAACTGCAACAATACAACCGTGACTAAAGGCATCTACACAGACAATGCAATACTTTTCGAATTCAGAAACGTAGTATTTTGTAACTTTTGTAATGTAAAAGAAAATAATAATACCGTCAAAACGAGGTAATGTTTGGAGAAAATTAATCTTTGTAATAGTGACAGCAATTTATTTTATAGCTTAAATAAAATATAAATATTTATTAAGCAAAACAAAGTTTGAAACTTCAAAACACAAATATGTACTCTATCTATCTATTTTAAAAATTAATAATTTTGGTTCTCTATCTATCTATTTTAAAAATTAATAATTTTGGTTATGTCAATAATGTGTAATGCAATCCAAATAAACTTAAATAGTGTTTACATGGGCTTAGTCTTGGGCCACTGCGAGAAATAAGACTAATACCTAATTCATAAAGGCTTAATAAACAGTTAAATAATGTTTTGTCTCCTTTTATGACAACATTCCGAACGTTAAAAAGGGAAAAACAAAACATAAAATACAAATCAACAACAGTTTGTACCAGCATTTAAAAATAACGATAGTTATAGATGAGTTTTAAAATAAAAATTGTATTATGATATGATCCAATCCAATCCAGTGCAGTACTGTTGGATTGAACCGGATTTAACGATTGGAATAATGTGAACCGGTAATTACGGTTGGCACTACATACTTCCGTATTCAGGCAGTGTTGTCAGTTATGTCACCCATCTTTTGTCTCTGCTCTGCGATCCATTTGTGTATTCGCTCCTTTAGTTCAGTATTGGACTTGACTTGGTCCATAGATAAAGGCGAACGGTTGAAAGGATCCGATTGGTCGCTCAATAGATGCCTGAAAATAAAGACACAACTTTACAAAAAAAAAATACGATAAAAACATACATAGATATTTCTTGTTCAAATAATTATTAGGTTTCTTAATTGCTAAGCATGAACGATTTAAACAAAAACAAAGTCTGGTTATGTCACATCACACAGTTACTCGGACTGCAACGCTAAAGTGCAATTGACTTTCTATTTGCTTTTGCTGTATTTCCATGACGTGATATATTTTATAACTTGATATTACTCGCAAAGACATTTTAATTGTCATTAAATAGATGTCGATGTTGAAAAGTAGATGTTTAATTTTTGTCGCTTTAATTAGTTTCTCTATAGAAAGATGTTCGAGCCGCTATAGAACTAGCTGACACAAGACACGCGGAAGGAGGACCAGTAGTGGTGTAGTAAAACATGGTGAGCGAGCAGGAGCGCACGACGTGCGCCCTCTTTTTCTCTTTATGCCTGCATGTGTTTATGTGTGTGTATGTATACAGACACACAAACACATGCGGACGCACAAACACGACATACGCAAGCACGCACGCCCACACTCATGCATGCACGCACGCACGCACACACACACATTTGTTTGACTTACCTGGCGATGGTGGTGCGGTCGAGCGTGGTGCGCGAGCTGGGCAGTAGCACGGGGTCGAGCATGATGGTGCTCATGATGGGATCGAGGAACTCGTCGGGCGCGTTCGCGAGGATCTCCTCGTCGCGGCGGCGCTGCACGGCGGCGCGTGCCACGCGGCCCGCCACCGTCTGCAGCGCGGAGATCAGCCCGCCGCCGCCGATGCGCGCTGCAACAAGAAACAATGAACAAATGTTTCACATAAACCTCTTGTCGATATAATTAATATATAAATAATGTTGAAGTAAAATGTAATAAATGGTGGAATTATTGTTCGATCGGGAACCATCCTTGCCCTTATTATCCATCTTGAAACAATTCCTGTGTTTTGATTGGAGAGGTGGTTGTCGGGAACAGTTACAAGTGTGGTCGCATCACTCTTAGTCCTCGGGAGTAGTGACGCATTTGCGTACGATTTTATATAGGACTTTAGTCCTGTTAGATGTCCTGTGGCTATCCATGGGCTGCAGTGACCACTTAACACTAGATAACCTGCACGCTTGTTTGCTACTCTCCTCATATAAAAAAAAATCCTAAGTTTAACCGCTCGTTGCCATCCAGCTCCATGTAATATTTATTAGTAGGTTATTTAGACCTCACCGAGGACGTCCTCAGCCAGAGTGAACAGCTGCGGTGAGTAAGAGCGGCCGTCGTCGCTGACGGCAGCGCAGAAGCGCTCGTTGTTCCCCAGCTCCACGTACATCGTGCAGATGTCCATCACCGTCACCGCCGGATTGAACTCGAACTCCTTCATATCTTTCACCTGTGTATTAACAAACCATTTTATATTCATAGCCAGAGAAGATCATTACTCCGCGGACAGATAATGTAATGAATTATTCTTATGCAATCTGCAACCGCCATTGTGTATAAATGCCCCATACACCGACGAAAATTGGGCAAGTGAATATTTTTATAGTGGCAACATTTCGAATTAAGTTGTACTTAATTGTACAATCAATAATTATATTCATTTCATCTTATTATTGTTTTACACCTAATTATCTTGTTAGCCTGATGTCGTGTGAACATGTATAAAGTGACAAGCAATTATAATGCTTCAGCCCACGACATAAACTTAGTTTTTAATTGCCTCATACACAGAGCAGTATAAGACATTAGGAGTGCGACAGACTCAATCGTGAACTGTGTGGTTCACGCGCCCGATTAGGTTTAGCAAGTTTGGCCAATTTTGGCAAAACACGCTAGTGTAACACGTAGAGGTGGTTTGTGCATTTGTGGATAGTAATAATGTTGCAATGGTTCTAGCGTACGTATAACCGCAATTGCGGAAGAATGAAAAAATGATAACATTTCTACCCTTATACAGTTCTGTGGTATGAACTGTTACCTAAAATACTCTCACCTTAAAATTCTTCTTGTTCGGTCCGACCAGGTGCAACAGGAAGTAGTTGAGCATGGACGCGATGCGCTCCACCAGCGTGGGGTGGCAGAAGACGTACGGCGCGTGCGCAGTCAGCTTCACGAGGGTGCGGATCGTGTCTCTGCCGAGGATGTTGTCGAACCTCGCCAGCATCCCGATGTGCGACAGATTGGCCATGTTCTGTCCGCGCTCCTGCGCTGGCAGGTTAGTCCAGAGACCAGATTCTCTGAAATAATTGTACAATTCTGAATATTAAAACATGAATATCAAAAATTATCGTAGGCGTTACTTATTTTTTTATTGTAAGATGATATAACTTTTTCTATTTCCTGTCTCGTGTACATATAAAGACCGCGACGACCCGCGTGGCGCAGCAGTTACCATACCGGGCTGATACGCAGACGATTTCAGGTTCGATTCCCCAGCCAGGAGGTATCAGGAAGGCTACTTACTACTTTTATTACTGGTATTACGTAAGAACTTATCGCATCGTAGTAAGTTTTTGGTAAAATTATCTCTGCGTCTGTGTGTGTGTCTCTCTCTCCCTCTGTGTGATGTGTGTGTACGAGTGTGCGGTGTGTGCGAAGTTGTGGTGTGTTTGTGTGTGGTGTGTGTTTGTGTTTGTATTAGCGTGTTTAAGATAGCGAATTTTGGTAGCAAATGCTACATGTTCTGTGCAAGAGTAATATAATGAACACTAACTGCGCAGCTTGCATGGTACGTATTTGCGCCATGTTGCCGAGCGCCTCGTCCAGCAAGAATATGGCATCGTTCATGAGCAGGTTGACGAAGCGTAGAAATATCGGCGGGTGCACGGCCTCCATGTTGGACTCCGCTTCTCTTGCTAGGCGCCTACAATCACAGTACAGTACTCTTTGATAATTTTAAAATATTAATTTTTCTTCTAATTTTAAAACATTCACTTTAGAATATTAATTCATATATAAAATGAATAGGAAATTACTCGAATATGGACCTCATTAAAATCTGATCACATTTTTAACGATATTGAATGTAATTTTCTCTTCCTCAGATGAGAAGAAACCGAAAGTGGCAGATAATTTATTTATAAATATATAGGTGATACATAAAATATAGTTTGAATTGTGAAGTTCCTCCATTTCTTATTTTTAATTCTGCATAAAAGTGCCCCAAAGACCCGAGTGCATCACAATGCGTATAATTACATAGAAACCGTAGATGAAATTGAGTAAAAAATTACTTATGCTATTCTCTGCAGCCCGTACAGACAGGCACATAAAAATAAGCTTTTTTTGTTCTAGTCTCCAAAAAAATGTATATATAACCGGAACATTGTGAATGGATAATAAAGTTTACAATATGAGGGATACACTTTTATCCTTTTTTAATATTACGGCAGATGTCCAGGATAAATCTGGGTTGGAACATATAAGAGATTGAAACTAGGCGAGTTGTGTGTGGGAGAGCTTTAATAACGCGAGCAGATTGGCAAACCACTGGCAAAAGTGATCAATCAGGAGAACATTCACAATTAAGTTATTGGATGTTGTTAAATTATAATTTGGAGAAAATAAACTACAGTCTACTGTACAAAATCATAAACCGATGGTTCTCATAATAACATATACCTTACCTTAGAAACTGGTACTTATGTTAAACTCATAGACATTCTAATTTTAAAGTTATCACTCTTAACAACTCACGTGAACGCCTCCCTGTGCTCCTCCATGTCCCACAGGAAGTCCATCACGAGGTACATGGGACGGCGGTAGTTGAACTTCTGTTCGAACTGGACGCTCTGGCCGGTCATCTCTATGCCCACGAACACATCCAACAAGCAAGGTACTAGCTGCAAATCAAATGTGTTTGAAGTTATCATATTCTCTAAAGAAGGTACCCATTGTGTTTCGAATCGGGAGGGATCACCGCCACACCTTTTCTATCTTACAATGGCAGTATTTATCTTTGTGGTCACACAAGGCGTTCTACCTTAGCCCTCTGGGATAGCAACGCATTTGAGGCCGATCTTAGGTAGGACTTCAATACTTCACGTCCTTCATATGCTCCCTGCAGGTCACATCTTAAATCTCTCTTAAAATATCCTTCTCATAAAACTTCATTTTATTCCCGCTCCTTCTCTGTTCATGCAGTAAGATTGTGGAATTCACTTCCACCTAAGATACGTCTCACTAAGACCCTCTCTTTGTTTAAAAAAAGGGTTAAAGAGTATTATTTATCACTATCATAGTATATGTATTTATATATGTATTAATGTGTGTATGTATATTATATATATATATATACATATATATATTGTTTTATATATGTTTTTGTATTAAATATATGTATATTTTATAATGTACGTATATGTATTATAAACATTTATAATTTGATTTCTGTGCACG
>DWKL01000219.1:0-21642 GCA_018249415.1 Phareas burnsi | reverse complement strand
GGCGACTCCTCTGGTGTTGCAAGTGTCCATAGGCGATGGTGACCACTTTCCATCAGGTGGCCCGTCTGCCTTATCGTAAGGTTAAGACATAAAAAATAAAAAAAAATGTGGTCTGCACGCTCGTTCGCTCCTCTTCAAACAAAGCTCGAGCATCAACGGTTAATAATATCCACCTATTAGAAGGTGTGCTCGATCGGGTGCGATAAAGTAACCGAAGCCCAAATGTTTAGTATTTCAACCGAACCCTCCATAAATCGGTCTAAATACTTCCGTTGCATTATACCAGTATACTTATACAGGACGCGAAAACCTATGGAAACTTTATCGAAGTTAGCATCGGTGACCCTTCGAATGGAAACCGCAACGGGTAAACAGGACACCAATAAATGTGTAATTCAAACAGTAGCAAATCCGGCTTACGGTGAACCAGCGAGCGAGGTTTATAGGATTCTGATGTTTCAATGTAATATCGAGGTAGCACTGCTGCTTCTATTCAATAAAAAACGAATGGAGCAGTTTACTTTTTTGTTAAAACATAGAAATAGCTAACAAACTTGAAACTCACTTGAAGTTATAGTCGTTGCTGCATCGACATCTTAATCAGTCTCAAGTAATAAATAAATAATTAAACATTTTCTACACTGATAGTAGGATTAACCTTGCGTCGTGGGTATCACGGATAGATAAAAATGCAAGTACGCAAACACCCAGACCCAGAACAAAAATCCAAATTCATCATTTAAATGTTAGTTTGGCCGGGTATAAATCCGGAACCACTGCGCATTATTCTAGTAGGGTAACGGTTGCGTCAAGCGTCGTATAAATAATATTGAAGTCGTATCTGAGGTCGGCAACAAATGTATTGTTACTTCCGCGTACTAAGACAAGCCCCGTGTATGTATCTCCTTTACCATACACTTCAAACCAGAACACATTTAATACTGTTATTACAGGTCCGAAATAGGTAAACCAGTAATGTTTCTGGAGTCGATCCGCGAAGGGTTTTTTTTTATTATGCTCTTGATTCTTAATGTTTTTACTAATATCTACAATAATACAATATAGTCCGCATCGACTCCGTGTGCTTCACATTGGGGTCGTCTGAATGTTCCGTAAAAATGTCTCCTATATGTCGACACACAACTGGAATGTAAGACCAATCGTGTTTCGTAAAGGAAAAAAAGTAAAAATTTGATGTTCTCCATAACTGTACCTGAAAGACCATGATGGTGGAATCCGCGAATGGTTGTGGGAGCATTCCAACTTTTCCCCAAAAGTAACAACCGATATGTGGGTGACCTAAAGTAGAAGTCCAATCCTATTTGGTGTTGATTAGAAACATTGAAGAGCGGCAGTGACCACATACCATCAGGTGGACTGCATCCTCCTTTACTACTTCTGCTATATGAAAAATTCTTCTTCTTTAGTTTCCATTAGGTATTTAGAGTTAAGATTTCAATTTTATCTTTCAGTATTTATTTGTTCATTTAATTTCCTCAAATATTTTCTTAGAAATAATATAGTCAATATTACTATATTTGTGTGAAATTTACATAATTGTTGAAATTGTATTAACTTATCTCAGATGCAAATCTTCATTACAATAGACTTAATTAAAGTCAGCAATATCGTTAAAACCTGACACTTCTATACTTTGATATCTTAGATTAATACTTATAGACTTGTAATAAAATTTATCTCATTGTGTTAAATTAAAATATATGTATATTACTAGAAGAAATTCAAACCAAATAATGCTGAATTATTTTAACGAACAAATCACAAAAATAAGAGTAATACACCAAGATTTGCACAGAAGCAAACGCGACTTAGGTTCTCCCACTGGCGACCGATAATTACAATATCTGCGTTCATAAATTCTCAGGCTAATCATAGGCGCTCGAACTTGGCCTACACGCTGCCGGGCTGCCCACAGATAAGATATCTATGCGTTATGAATTGCATCCGTTTCCGTCCGCTCATAATGTATGTACTATAAATAATTCCTTGTCTTAAGACGAGTAAAGTACAACAGAACAATATCAAATACGCTCTTTTATTCTGGCTAAAATCTTGATTACATTTGGATAAAACACAAAAAATTATGTGTGCATTTTTATTATATATTCATTTCTTTTTTATTTGTTATTTTTAATTAAGGTCTGACTATTATTTTAAAAAAATCTCTATTTCACATTTTGTCGACCGATGTAACTTGTGAGAAGTTTACCCTTCCAATTAATTTGCACTTTTTTGTAAAATTAAGTTTGTATGTTCTGTATTAGTGAAGTATGTAACATAACTGTTAAATTTATTGTGAAACATAAACTATATAAAGCAAGATGATATTAACATTAATGTATTGCACCTATTAGTTTTCCACCTTAGTGTTTTCGTTGTTTTATAACAACTAAATTTTGAAATGTTAATTTAAGCAAAAAAGCTATTTAATTTTTTATTACATTTAAATTTCCTCCGAGTCAAAGCCGATTTAACCGTTTACAAATTTATCCCGTATAGGCAAGGAAGTAAAAATTTTCAAACGGATTTATTTTTGAATAATTTTCGCACAATACTACTCTAGAATATTCTCTCACGCCAGGTGTCAGGTGGATGAATCCCGTTGATTTTTCGAAGTTACGTGCGTATTAGAAATTTATTATCACTTGCTTTGACAGTGAAGGAAAACATCGCGAGGAAACCTACTTGCCTGAAAGTTCTCTGTAAAGTTCTTGAAGGTGTGTGAAGTCAACTAGTCCGCACTTGGCCAGCCCAGTGGACTATGGCTCGATCCTTTTCATTCTGTAAGGATATCCGCGCCCAGCAGTGGGATATAAATGGGAATAATGATGACAATGATTCTTTAGCCGATGGCTGTATAATGTTTGCAAAATAAAACAATGTTTTATATCATACAACATTCATTTTAGTCTAAATAAAATTGTCTCAGCAAGCCTATCTCTATATATCTCTGTCATTTGAATGCGGAGTGGGGGGCGACAGAGACGAATCGAGCCATTATCCGCTTCAAGAAAACAATTCATGTACACTTCCGGCAAATTACGACCCTTAATCACTGAGAACAATCGTTTAAATGTACCTAGCATCCTTATGGGGGTAATGGGTATACATATATTATGTAAATTATCTCGAATGTTCCTTTTTATTTCATTTTTTTTTGTAAACCATGGTGTCCGGAGTTCGAATATCGCGGGCAATTCAGATTTTTTGAAGTTATATGCGTATTAGAAATTCATTATCAGTCGCTTTAACGGTTAAAGCAAGCACCACGAGGAAACCTACACATCTGAGAAATATTGTAAAGTTCTCGAAGGTGTGTGAAGTCTACCAATCCGCACTTGTGGTTAAGGCCATAGCCTAACTTCTTATACTAAGAGGAGACTCATGTCGAACTGAAAGCCATAAAAAGCGTTTCAGCCAATTCGAAGTCTAAGTTAAATGAATTAGATCGGTTGACTCGCCTAATGGATTACAGATACCTTTTTGAATCTTAAAAATCAATTCCAATAAAATTATATCGTATACAATCTAACAAAAATCACTAAACAAGTTCCGCCTTACTAACTTCCTAACTTATCACAAGTTTTGTGAAGATTAAATATTACCTAAATTTCCATAAACATTTTACACGACCGCAGGAAACTAAAATTAATGAACGTATCCGTTTTAGCGTCCCTCTCGCATGACACCGACCTCCGTTTGTAGGTCAAAGGCCGTCATACGGAGCGACGAACGCTTAAAATACGATGCCTCGATTATTTTTCAACATGGAAATAGAATACAGGCATCCATCCATCAGCCTTTTAAATACCACTGCTGGACATAGGCCTTAAAGTCCACTGCTGGACATAGGCCTCTCATAATCGGCGCCACTCCAACCGGTCCTGTGATAACTGAATCCAACGGTTTCCTGCTATCTTCTTCAAGTCATCAGACCACCTACCTGCCTACCACCTGTCCTCGAATACAGGCATGCATGCCATTAAAGTCATCATCATTAACCCACGTCCCACTGCTGGGCACGGGTTTCCTCTCAAAATGACAAGGGTTAGGTCTAGTCCACCACTTTGGCCAAAGGCAGATTGGTAGCCTTCACACACTTTCGAGAAATTTACAAAGAACTCTCGGATGTGTAGGTTTTCTCACGATGTTTTCATTCATTCATTCCTTTCTAATATTGAACATTTTCCATTTCCTTGAGATTAAAGTTTTTTTATATATTAGAAGAATAGCACCTGATGTTAAGTAGTCCACTATGAACATTCAAATCAAACCACAAACAGGCCAGTCCTATATGAGGTCGTAGATGCATTGCTACTTTTGAAGACGAAGATGATCGCCGCCCTTGTAAGTGTATTGACAACCATACCTCTCCCAGGGGAACGAGAAATGCTTCATGTTGGATTGTGTGGGCGGCGATGGTACCTCCCCTATCATACTGTAGTTCTACCACCTATTGAAATACAAAATGGATATTATTATCTTTTAAATATTTATATTACATTTTCACACATTACTAATATTTTTTTATAATTATAATTTTTCTATTAATTTTTCTAGTAGAAATTAATTATCACTTTTATAGACGGTGAAGGAAAATATTGTGAAGTTGTACACGAGATATTAGCCTCATGTAAAACTTCTCAATATTAACGCTAGAATTCTCCGTAAAGTTCTCAAAGGCGGGTGAAGTCTACCAACCCGCACTTAATCATCGTGGTGGACTCCTCTCAGTCTGAGTAGAGTTAAGTCATAACTTAACTCTACTCATTCTGAGAGGAGACTCGCGCCTGACCGTGTGGCAGTAATGGGTTGATGATGATCATAAAATTAAAATATAATGATTTTTTTCTTTTCCTTATTTTGCTCGTTTATTAGTAAGATTTATATCATTTATCTATCCTCAGAAGTAGTGACGTATCTTCGTATAACTTCATATATGATTTCAGTCCTGTTTAATCTTAAATCTGGGTATCCATGAGCCGCAGTGACTACTTAACATCAAGTGGGCTACACACTCGTTTGCTCTCCTCACATCATTTGTGTGTACAGCTCTATGAATGTACATCTTTGTACATATGTGAATTTGTGTGTCAGTGACTCATTGACCGTTGTATGTGTAACATGCAGTGTAGTCACTTGTGTTTATTGAGGTTGGATTTACAGAAACTGTGTACGTCGACGATCCCTGTGTCTATTTTATATAACAGCAAGCTAAATTTTACCGAACGAATTATATTATTATGATGTTCAAAGTATATTGTGGACGGACGGATGCAAAAAGTGACTTTGTAACGCGTTCTGCACTCAGAGATCTATATGAGGAATCCCTGTATCGTGGGTGCCATAGGCATAACCAAAGACGAGTACACGAATACTTAGACCCAGAAAAGAAATCTAAATACATCATTTAGATTTCTGCCTAGCTGAGGATCGAACACGGGGCCATATGCGTGTCTGACCGTATTGCTACTCGTGCGCCATATCCGTCGTGTATGGCAAAAAATGTTTGAAAAGTCATCGATTGTATATAAGGTTTGGTTGCCGGGTACACTTACAGCAAGGTGACCATCTTAGTCCTCAGGAGTAGGAATGCATCTGTATATGAGATAGGACTTTAGCTCTATTTTAGGTGACCATGGGTTGCAATGACCACTTAACATCAGGTGGCCTGTACGCGAGTTTATTACTCTTCTCGCATAAAAAATATATGACTAGTCTCTAATTCACACAGAATCTTGAGTACATATTAATAAAATAACTGATACTTCATTACGCGAAGAATTATCTAGCGGTAAAAGAAGCAAGATCTTCGTGGGAATATTTCTTAATCGACTACCTGCCATGAAACTGTACCTACGGCTGGCATTTCCCTAACCTCGTATGGAAAATGATTACAATATTATCAAGCCTGCAACTCTGCCGTCCTTACGCTAAAATGCCGTTATACAACATGTAGCCAAGTTTAAAAATTTTGAGAATTTCGTAATCACTAAAATACGGATTAAAAGTTTCACTATTCGAAAGTGCTCTATTATATCTATTTTTGATACATCAAACTCTTGCATATGACGTCTAGTCTAGTAAACTATTGACAGTTTTCAGATACTGGATTGATATTTTGAATGTAGGGATGTTCTATGAACCGTTATACAATTGTATAGTGTATGTTTGTAAAGTAGCAAACAAGCATGCAGGCCACCTGATGTTAAGTGGTCACCACAATCTATGGACACCCACATCCAACCTCAAACAAAACCGAAGTTCCGTTTGTGGTTGTATATGCATGCATCACTACTCCTGAGAACGATAATGGTCGCCTCGCTATATGTGTGAGAGTTCTTTGTAAAGTTCTCGAAGGGTATGAAGCCTACCAATCCGCACTTGGCCAGTGTGGACTACGGCCCTTCTCATTCTGATTGAAGAACTGAACCTAGCAATCAGAATTAATGACTTGATGATGACTAAATCTGTGGGGTAGTTTTATTTGCATCATAGCCCCAGGCCAAGTTGTATGTTCGGAAATCGCACACAAATATAAACATTTTACAAGCCCACGAGCTAACAACCAAACAAGAAACAAACAGTAATGTATTTATCACGAAATATAATCAATCTGGCAATTAAAACCGAAACATACGGTATACTTGGTCGAAACGTAATTATATGTGAATTATAGGTTGCATAGTAGACACGGACGAAAGAAAAAGTAAAACTAATGATTATTTTAATGAATGGTTCCCTCCCGCTGTAGCCGACCTCTGTTTATAGGTCAAAGGGCGTCACACGGAAACTGCTGTAGGGTGAGTGTTACTTTACGACGTAAGACTATGACGTAGGTCACATGTGATCTTTTATATCACACGACACGACGTTTTACGTTGTAAAATTTGTAAATGGACAGGCAGTTCGATTGAGGTGAAGGTCTCTTTGCAGCCTTTGCATATCTGATAGTTGTAGTCGGACGTGCAGTCTACCTTATATTAAATGACCATTGTAGTTTTATTTTTGTATTTATAGTAATAAACAAGCGTACAAATCACCTGACCTTGTTTGGTCTCTGCCGCACATCGCTAAACAACTTCAGATAAAACTGAAATCCGACTTGAAGCATCACACATGAATTGCTAATCCCGGGGACAAAGATGAGACCTTGGAAAAATAAATATCATTTAAAACACCACCAAACCACAGTACGACTACACTGCTTCTATGAGGTAGAATTAGATGTTTTACTGCCATTGAACACCTGCCATCAAATGAAACATCATCAATCATCAATATCACACTAGAATTAATCTAAGATGTTGTTGTTGTATTTGACAGCAGTTTGTTAGCAGTAACACTCCAGATTATTGAATAACCAACAATCCGTTACTTCAAAGTTTCTATCGATCCAAGATCGATGGATCGTTTGTAAAATTCGTTGCCGGAGTTGGATCTACGCTGATTGGTATTACCTGACCGATTCCAGGTGTTCCGAATTCATCAGTTTCGAAAATACCTAATTTACCACTGTTGCTTTCGTAATCTGAATCAATCTCTGTTGTGTTTATTTTATTTCCTGAAAAGTTCGTTAGAACTCTCTAGAACAAACTAGAACGCACTACGACCCCACGTGGTGCGACGGTTACCGTATCGGTCTAACACGCAGACGGTCCCGGGTTCGATTGCCGGCCAAGCAGACATCTAAATGATGAATTAAGATTTCTGTTCTGTGTGTTTGTGTACTCGTGTTGTATGTGTCCATGGTACCCACGACACACGGAACCGCAGTGTGGGGTTATGATTATAGAAAGCGTCTTTTTTTTAACTATTATTTTTCCCTGTACGTGTTCCATAACCTTTGTAATAACATGCACATATTTATCCCAAAAACCTTAGACGTTCCTCTTACATGCTTATCAAATAAATCGCCGGGTCGTAACACCGGATCGTATGTGTTAGTCGTATCGTAGAGTAAGAAAGTTCCTATCAAGGAGCTCACGTAAATTGTTACATGTGTGTTATTCGTGTGACGGGCGCTTGAGGATCGATAAGATTGCTACACAAGCAAAGACGTAGCACACAAGCGAAGATGTATGTGTGAGAGATACGGACGGGTACTTCGCTTAACCTTCCTAAGTTCTGTGTAACCTTTTAAAGTTTTACTTTGTCAATTGTATGACGCATTTGTCAATAGCTAATTGAAGACTAAACTTCATATATATCTCCCTTACCACACTCTTTAAGCTAGAACACCACGCCATTAAACCATAGTCCACCACGCTGGCCAAGTGCGGATTGATAGACCTCACATACCTTTGAGAACTTTGCTAAGAACTCTTAGTTGTGTAGGTTTCCTCACAATGTTTTCCTTCACTGTTAAAGCAAGTGATATTTATTTCTATGACACAGATAACTTCGAAAAATCAGAGTGACACCCAGCGTGAGAGAGCGGACTCTTAACCACTAGGCTATCACTGCTTGTAAAGGATTCTACCATGTTTAACTACTTCAAACAAATCTTCAAAATTACAATTACAAGGAATTTTTAAACTCTGTATTTTTCTACTATCTACCCTCGTATTCTCAGAATAGAATCAACCATGTCCTAATGCCCGTGTTTATAATGTAATTACTTGTTTCATTGTACTTTCTTTATAAAGTCATCACTGTCACTTGATAAAGTCGTCATTGATTTGAGTGATTGCTTGAGTGGGGATTCTAACTTTTGGCAGCGCTAACTTCAATCAATTACTGAACTATAAAGTAAAAATCGTTCCTTAAGTAGTACTTTTGACTTAAGTACTCACTTTTACATCTTTATAAATATGATAATGAGTGTTCATGGCCAACAAGGCAGAGTCTAAGACATCCGCAGTAATATAATTGAGAATCGGTCGGCATTATTAAAGCAAATACCTACATCATGGCGGCATTTCGAGGCAGAACAAAGTTCGTCTCAAGTGAACCGTGAATGTACATTGTTCGTACGTAGGTACACAGCCATATACCTACGATATACTGGTGTCTTATACTGTGACGCGCCATTCCGAGATCAATAATGACACGAGAGGAAATGTAGCATGTACCGAATTCTTAGATGTGCCGAGTAGAACATTGTTGTCGATTCTTTTATTTTATGCTAGGAGAGTAAATCATGATAAATGACGGTATGCTGGTCACGTGATTCTGAATCACGGTATCGAAGTTTTCCAAACATCTTTTACATCGTATTGTATCGTATTTGCATTATATCGTGTCTTAGCGTATTGTATCGTATCGTGTCATGTCGTATCATATCGTATCGTATCGTATCGTATCATGTCGTATCGTATCGTGTCATGTCGTATCGTATCGCATCATGTCGTATCGTATCGTATCATGTCGTATCGTATCGTATCATGTCGTATCGTATCATATCGTATCGTATCATGTTAAATTCCATAATAGCTGCAAATTAAGATTACTGGAACACAAGTAGTCCCCCCTCGCCATGATCGCTTAGCCTAGTGGGAATATTCCTTACACGCTATTCACGCTATGCTCTGATTTACAAAAAATTACCCACCTATATGAGGACGTATAGTAGCGTAGCGGTCCCTACACTGTCACACAGAGCGTTCCAAATTCAATTCCGGATCAGACAGACATCTAAATGGAAGTATGTTTGTATTCTGGTCTCTGTGACTGTCCACGGCACCCAGACAAAGTATATAGTATCATGGGGCTATCGTGTAAAAAGCGATCTTTTTTTAATTTAACATAACATAGAATATTATATTAAGAGTGCCTAACGCCGTTAATTCGATTCAGGATGTCAGAAGTGACAAGGTTACGTTCGATGGTTGATTCGTTTACGCTTGGATCGAACCCGCCGCCCGCCCTGCTATTACATTAAAGGTAATATCGACCGAAGCGTGCATAGCCCGACGGGTTGTGCACATCGCAATCGATCTGCAAAGTTGAGCAACATCGGGAGCGATTGGGAGTAGGATCGGTGACCGATAATGGTTAAACATCGGGCGCGATCGGTGACCGATAATGGTTAATTTTCATACAAGCTTCCATGCCTCGGAGGGTATGTTAAACTGTCGATCCCAATTTGACATTGCAAATCCGTTAAACATTGGAGGTCTTATTTGTGACTTGAAAACATCGAATATGGATAGAAGACGTCGCTTATTCCAACCTTCCTGTACCAATCCGCATTGTGCTTAAGCCTCAGTTGGGGAATCGATGCCCAGCAATAGGATATAGGAAGGGAAGAATCTTTTTATTGTATTTTTTAAGTCTCCAAGTCTCTTTGTGTGATTAACAAACGACATTCAATCAACTATATTACATATATATTACAACCTTTGGAACATATGTCATACAAATCCAAATAGAACGGCGTAAAGTAGATCTCTGAAGTAAATCTCAGATACATTGCATCTCCTGATGTCTAAGTCAGAACGCCTAGAGTGTGTTCATGTGCCCTTACCGCATAACTTAAAGACGACTAAAATGGTGTGATCATGGGTTAATTAAATACAGATCTTATCAGAACTACTTTCTTATAAGATCTCTTATAGTTGTACTACTTATTAGTAGTACAACTATAAGAGTTCGTCAAGGGAGGTTCCACCGCCTTCATAGTCCGCCGTGAAACGACTCTTATGTTTCGGTTGGAGAGATGTGACTGGGTACACTTACAGCGAGGCGACCATCTTAGTCCTCAGGAGTAGTGCATCTACATTCGACCTTAGATACGACTTCAGTCTTGTTTGAAGTAAGATGGCAGTGTCCGTGGGCTGCAGTGGCCACTTAACATGAGTTTGCCTCCACGCTCGTTTGCTACTCTTCTCATATAAAGAAAAAATGTAAGTGTTACAAGCAATTATATTTCGTTGTAACACCCATCTCTAATCGGCATTAAAGTACCGTGGTAGACTATGATTAAGACTTTCCCTAAGTGCGAAGAGAGACTCGTCCCAACATTGGGACATAAAAATGGTTGCAGCCCATGTTTCGTTACCAGTACAACGGCGTAGACTTACGTAAAATATAACTGAAATTATTTATAGAAATTCCTAAACGCGTAACCTTAGTCTGAATCCCTTTAACCCTCGTGTACCTACCACGTACATCGGTTACATAACACGAGAGACGAATTAATCAATTACGCAATTGCATCGCGCGCTCGTTAGCGGAGCTCGTAATCCGGTTTACTACATGTGCGGCATTGTAACGTGACACATATTCATATGTAGTGTAGAATAAAGCTATCGGTATTTGTGGTAAGGCATCGTACGTTCAACCAGAATGAACGATGATTGTTTAATTGTTAATCAGGTCTCACACCGAACATTGTGTTTGATAAAGCGTGCTTATAAAGAATATTCGTGCAAAATAGCGAGGATCGCTCCCATATGATATTTGTATGACGCATTCATTAGTACAAGACTGCGACGATCATTCTAATATGATATTGGTATAATAGTTTGCTTCGCACAAGATAGCGACTATCGCTGCAATATGATATTGGCATAATGCTCTCATTAGTACAATATAGGGACGATCGCTCTAATATAATTTTCATATAATTCTCTCATTTATACATGATATCGACGATCAAACTAATGTAATTTCCATATTGCTTTATTTCTCTTAAGATAGCAACGATCGCAGTAATATGATATTCGTATTGCTATGATTCACTCAAGATTTCATAGGTGGTAGAACTATATTCATGCGGAGAAGTACCACCGCCGCCCTCGTAATCCACCGTGAAATAGTTTTTGTGTTTCGGTTGAGAGGTGCGGTTGCTGGGCACACTTACAGCGAGACGACCATCTTAGTCCTCAACAATAGTACCCATCTATGTACGACTTCAGACAGAACTTCATTCTGTTTGAGGTTAAATGTGGGTGTCCATGGGCTGCACTGATCACTTAATATCAAATGGCCTGCACGCGCGTTTGCTACGATTTGAACATAAAAAAAAAGCCACGATCGCTGTAACATGATATTCGTATTGCTATGGTTCGTTCAAGATAGCAACAATCGCTGTAAAATGATATCCATATTGCTATGATTCGCCCAAAATAACAAAAATCGCTGTAATATGATATTCATATTGCTATGATTCGCCCAAAATAGCAAACATTGCTGTAATATGATATTCATATTGCTATGATTCGCTCAAGACAGCAACGATTACTCTAATATGACATTCTTATAATGGTATAATGACTGCAATTGTGCAGGTGCTAATTATATCACATGAGTGTAAGACCTCGGTGTTTATCAATTATTCCTACGATTATGTCCCGCGATTCTAATGATAATCTAGAAAATGTTTATTGTTTATCTCAAATTCTGAAATCTATCTATAATCGTGATGTCATTTGTACTCCGTAGATAGCTTGCATAAGCTATTATTTTGGAAGGCGTACAGAAACAGGACGTTTCTCGTATTTTCGAAGTTATACTTCTTTAAGCGCTTTAAGATACGACGATAAGGACGAGAGTAATTTTTTTGCATCCGCGCTTAAACCTTGAAAGCTCAGATTGATACGCGCACAGCCACGCGGCTTACATTACATCGTAACGATCTACAAAGCCAACCGAAGCCAAGCGCGATCGGGATTTGGCTGGTTGACCGCTAGCCGCACGGGTGGCGCGAACAGTAAAACACGACAGATGCTTTTGCCGCAGTCAATGTGTTAAGCTGACGGTCCCTGTTGTTATCCTTACATAGCAACCGTTAAACCTTGTCGGAGGCCTTGTAGGTTTGAAAACATTCAACACGAGTTGACCACTAACCCGTTTTTCCACCAATCCGCTTTGCAGCAACGTGGAATATGCTCCAAGGATACTCGAGTAAACTTACAGCAGGGCAACCATTTTAGTCCTCGGGAGTATTAACTCGTCTAAGTACGGCCTAAGATGGGAGTTCAATTCTGTTTGGGATTGAATATAGGTGTCCATGGGTTGCAGTGACCGCTTAACACCATGTGGCCTACACGACTGTTTGTTACTCTTCTAATATAAAGAAGTATTCTCCAGTAGTGAGGAAAGTGTGTACTTCACCGGCTATAGCGTCTAGACATCTAAGTAATGAATTTTTGATTTCTATTCTGGGTCTAGGTGATGGTGTACTTGTCTTGCAAGTGTCCATGGTACCCACGACACAGGGAATACTAGTTTGGGACTATGAATGTAGAAAGCGTTGGTTTGTTTGTTTTTTTTGTTTCTTCATTTGTGAGGAGAATCCAGTGCCCAGCAGTGGAATATAAAAAAGGTTGCAGCCAGATAAGCTATTGTAGTTATTAACTTACAAATATGAGCGTAGAAAGCGATTGCTTTCTTTTGTTTTGTGTTTAAGGAACTATAACTATATATGTCGCGTATGTGAGCTCGCACGGTTTTGTAATAAACGAAAACGAGGAACAAGGGATGTGATGCGATGCCCAAGATAAACAATTTATGCGCCCACATGCACCAAACAAAAGAGTCACCCGAAATGCTCTTCCGCAGCGCATAGCTGAATGCAAACTGACTCCATTCTTTTTCACTCCAAAATGTGTTCAGTCCCAAAATAAATAGTCGTAGTTTCACTCGCTTCATGACGACGATAAAGCTTGTTCCATGTGGAGAGAACATCTGGGCAGAACACAATAATTGGTTCACGGCGAACTATGAGGCCGCCCTTCCCAGTCGAACTGTTTCTTTTATGTTTGAAGAGTAGCACACTAGCGGGCACCTGATGTCAAGTGTTCACTGCGGCCCATGGACACCCACATTTAACCTTAAACAATACTGAAGTTCTATCTATGGTCGTACGATGCGTTACTACACTGTGGGCTAAGATGGTCGCCTCGCTGTAAGTGTACACGACGACCACACCTCTCCAACCGAAACAAGAATTGCTATACGGTGCATGGTGAGAGCGGCGGTGGTGCCTCCTCGGACAACCTGTAGTTTTACCACGTACTATACAAAGACGAGAACATACACGCTTAGAACTAGAACAGTAATCAAAACTCATCATTTAGATGTATATCTGGCCAGGAATCGAACCCTCTGCATGTCAGACCGGTATGGTAACCGCTGCGCCAAGCCGGTAATCAAATGAAAATGCTTGAAAAACACCACAACCACCAACTTTCACAAAAACTCTTTCTAAACAATAATTTTAATGCACGTTCGGTTGACGCAGCTTACACTGAATGTACAAAGACAAAGGTCTCGCATGAATTTCCGCGGTGAGTCGAAATGGACGCAAGCTGGCGCCATCTTTTATCTGTATCTGATATACTGTGTAGTCTGGTGATGTGTTCATATTGTGCATCTGTTCACATCCCTATCTATGTATCACCCCTAGGGTTACTATACCTTTTTATGTGAAAAATTAGCAAAGGACTGCAGGTCACCTAATGTTAAGTGGTTACTCCGGCTTATGGACCACCGTGAGTAACTTCAAACAGGACTGAAGTCCTATTTGAAGTGGTACGTAGATGCGTTACTACTCCTGAGGATTAGGGTGGTCGCCTCGCTGTAAGTGTACCTTCCTACCGCACCTCTCCAACAGAAACACAAGAATTATTTGTTATTTCAAAATTAAGCATGAATGTCCATGAGCTGCAGTGACCACTTAATATTAGATGGTTACAGGTTTAATAGATGGCAGAACTATAGTTCTCTCGGAGGAGTACCATCGCTGCCCTCACCATGAAGCAATTTATGTGTTTCGGTTGGAGACGTACAATTGCCAGGCACACTTACAGAGAGGCTACCATTTTAGTCCTCAGGAGTAATGACGCATCTAACTACCTCAGATAGAACTTCAGTTTTGCTTAATGTTACATGTGGATGTCCGTGGGCTGTAGTGACCACTTCACATCAGGTGGCCCGCACGCTCGTTTGCTACTCTTCTAACATAAAAAAAGAAATATGATCCTTACATGTCACCCCGAAAATATTAGCAACTAATTAGCTAATACCCAATATAAACAATTTCACTAATTTCATCCCTAACACAGAATATTTAAAAATATCTCCTTAATAAGTATCAATAAATAAAACAAATATAACTTGCTAAGCCAGAGGCCTAATTATGTATCGTGAAGGCAATAAAGCCAATTAGTGTTAGGACGGAACATAAAAGTTGCCGCCTAGGGGAGGCTACCCCCGCGGCCCCGGTGACACCCCAGCCCTAAAGAAACACCCCATGCGTAGCCGGATGTTTGCGTCAACTGTGAGTTGAGTGAAAACGATGCTATTTGTAAGTTAATAACTACAATAGCTTATCTGGCTGCAACCTTTTCTATATTCCACTGCTGGGCACAGAACTCTCCTCACAACTGGAGGAACAAACAAACAAACGCTTTCTACATTCATAGCCCCAAACTAGGATTCCTGTGTCGTGGGTGTCATGGACACATGCAAGACAAGTACACCATCACCTAGACCCAGAACAGAAATCTAAATTCATTATTTAGATGTCCGCTTGGCCGGAAATGGAATCCGGAATCCTCGTGTACCGATCGGTATGATAACCGCTGCATCACACGGATTGTCAAGGAAGCCTGGTACATACTCTACCGTTCTGCTCCAATGTAGATTGGTGATAAAACGAATTATTGCCCAACCCGTGTCGGATATTTTCAAACGGCACACAAGGCCTCCAACAAGGTTTAACTGTTATCCAATGATAACAATTAGCTTAACGTGCCCTCCGATACACGGAAACGCGCATGAAATTTAGGCACTAGCGGTCACTCATCCAACTCCCAACCGCGCACAACGTTCCTTAACTTTGCAGCTCGGTCACGATGTTCACAAGCCGCGGGGCTACGCACGTTTCAACGTCATAAGCTTAGCCTATTGGTAATCTCTCAAGCTATTAACCTAAAGAAAGAAACATAGTTAATAAAGAAAAAGCTAGTAAATAATGAAAAGAAAAATATAAGACGATTATATGCTTTGGAAATAAGCCTACGGTTATTAATAAGGCCGCATTGTTACGTTTAGGGGCTTATTTACTCATAAGTGCCTATTTCAATGGAGGACTCAGTGGTATTAAGGCCTATTTTGGTACCACTCAGTAAATGTACCTACTCTCGAAAAATAATTCCCGTTACGATTACAAAATCCGCTTAATTTACATGGCAACGGACGTTTGTACCCGCGTTACTAAGGTCAGAATAGTAAGTATATTACTCTGAGGTACTTCAATGAACGGGGATTATTTTATTGATTTTGGATTTTATTTGACGAAGGTTTAACAGAGTTGGCACCGCCCTGCGGTAAAGTCGATTTACTTGTGAGATGTTCCAACTATTCTGATTGGCAATAAGAGAGTAAGGAATCACGTATGTAGGGTTCAAATTTAGTCTTCAAAGATAGGAAGGCATCTGTGACCGAATTCAACTTCAGTCCACGGGCAGCAGGGACTTACTGTCAGATAGACTGCAAGCTCCTCTGCTATTACGTTAGTAGTAAAACCAACATAATTTGGTACTTATAAATTGATTTTTTATTAACAAAATATATCTAACATGACCGAGCGTGCATACCCTCGCGATTTGTGAATCGTAAGCGTATTAAACGGGGTCGGCAGCTGAACGGGGGATCGCTAGTGGCTAAAATGCCCGCTTCTGTACTGCGGAGGGCACGTCAAGCGGTTGGTCACGGCTATTATTGGAAAACAGTGGTTAAACCATCCAAACCTTGACCAATAATCCCTATTCACTACACCAATTGAAGTAGCGTTCTGGGGCATGCTCCAGGTCTCCCTCAGTTATGGCAAGAGACCCATGCCCAACGGTGGGTCATGGTTCCATCCATGTAAAATGATTTACTCGTAAACTCAGATCTCACTATAAAATCCAATACGAAATACGCCTACCAGCGTCTGTAGCGTTACGCCCGGTTGTATATAAAAAATGCGAATGGAAATCCATAAACATTTCCTGTAATCAAAGTGCGGCTCTGGGGACGATCGACCTACTTTTTTTCATTTCCGTTCTATAAATGATCGTACGACTTGATTTAACATCGAATAACAAAAGCTGTAAAGGCGTTATCATAAAAACAGGCTCGCAGATCGCCAGTGTGCTAACGCCCTAACCAATAGCCATTAATATATTACTGTACCACTGCGTCTTTCCTCGGAAAGAGAAGAATTACGTCATAATCTACCATGATGGCCAAATGTGAATTGGTAAACTTCAAACAACTTGGAGAACTCTTAAATAAGTAGGTATCCCCACGATTTTTCTTCTCCCTTAAATGGTAATAAATTTTTCATTCGCCCGTAGTTTCAAAAAAATTGTATTACCTCCGAAATTGGAACCCGGAACCGCAGTTTGAGGGGCCGTGTCTTATCACTACGCTACCCTTGGCCGTCAATCTATCACTAATCTTTGTTAGCAAGCTTAACTTTAATGATATATGTTTTTTCTCGTTATCTCCAGGTTATTATGCAGGAGTTGCGATAACCCTCATATACTTTCATAGCAAACGATAGCCGCATACTTCCACAGCTCTCTTTAAGTGAGAATTGCCAAAACCGGGTTACCCAGATTAGTCCGTATTGTAAACTTCAAACGGACGTATGTGATAAAGCTAGCAAAACTATAAACTATCCATGCCCAATTCCCACCGACTACTCATTTTATACTACCGAAGTAGATGGTCGTCACGGTACCAAACGTGGGTATATACATAATTATAAGCAATTACCCTCTTTTTCCATTAAAATACTCTTCTACTTGACATCTTAATGTCACGTATCGCCGATAATACAAACATCTGTGTAAAGTCTCCTCTCAGAATGAGAAGGATTAGGCCATAGTCCACCACGCTGGCCAAGCGCGGATTGGTAGACTTCACACATCTTCTCTCACACAATATAATACAAGATTTTTTCTCCAACATATAATTCCCGTAACTCCCGAACTATATCTCCGCTATCATGATTGTACGTGCAGCGCACGTCTATTCAAGTGTTCTAAACGGGGCGATAGGTCAAGTATTGTCAAACGTTTATCACAAACATACCCCGGAGCTCTAGTAGATCCATTATTCAGCTCGTCCCATCTATCACCAGCATGAGAAGCAATAGCGTAGTGATAAGATTCCGGCCTCTCAGCTTGGATATTTCGAAGTAATTTCGATTTCGACCCTACACAGCTGAGGTTTTACTGTAAAGTTTTCAAAGGTGTGTGAAGTTTACCAATCCGCATTTGACCAGCGTCGATTGTGGCCTAAGACCTCTCGTTTTGGATAGACCCGTGTCCAGCATCGGGACATGAATGGGTTGATGTAGATGTTCTATCTAAGGTCGTATGCAGGTGCGTCACTACGCCTGAGGACTTAGATGGTCGTCTTCCTGTAAGTGTACCCGGCAGTCACAACTCTCCAACGGAAACACAAAAACTGCTTTATAGCAGATTGCGAGGGCGGCAGTGGTACCTCCCCAGCCGAACTATAGTTCTATCACCTATCCAACGTGAGAATGTACAACGATCGGTTGCGCGTTTGCCTGGCAAATTATACAATGTGAAAGCGACTAACGCTTAATATTTAAGTATGACGGTTATGTTATAATTTGCATTTAATCACGTGTAGATACGTGTACTCTTGAACTGGATTCCATGAATATATCACGAAGTCTTGAAGTCATTAAACACACTTTACTAAATGCTATGCAAGGGTCTCCCTTGTAAATAAGATAGGAAACCCTTGATAATAATCTTTAATAGGTGGTAGAACAATCGTTCGTCTGCAATCGTAAAGCAGTTGTGTTTTGGTTGGAGCGGTGTGGTTGCCAGGCACACATATAGCGAGTCGACCATCATAGTTCTCAGGAATAGTGACACATCCATATAGAACCTCAAACGGAACTTCGGTTTTGTTTAGGGTTGGATGTGGGTGTCCATGGGCTGTGGTGACCACTTGACATCAGGTGGCCTGCATGCTCGTTTGCTACTTTACAAATAAATAAGAAAGCCCATATCCCACAGAAGCTAATTATTTATTTCCAGGTAGACATAAAGTCTCGACGGGAATCAAACTCGGAACATACCAGTGCATCTACGCCAATCTACATTCTACATCTCAAGTAGGGCCCGGCTCAAGTGTTTGCCGAAGTCTTCGCACAAACATCCCGAACACACTTGGTATTCAGTTTCGGCAAATTAGTTTACCTACTTCTCTATAGATCTACTCTATTGTACTACTCTACCACTACTCCAGTCTACTCTTCAGTCTTGAACAAGTAAATCCGGTTTTGTGACCGCTCTGTTTACATTGAATACTGATTTTTCATAAGCTGAAATTAGAAGACTGTTTGGACAAACCTTTAATATGATGACATTCCGCTGCTCATTGAGAATGTTTTTTTTACGTTTGAATAGTCCTAACGAGCTTGCAGGTCACCTGAGTAAGTGTTCACTGCCCATGGACACCCACATCTAACCTTAAACAGGACCGACGTACTTTCTGAGGTCCTATGTACATGCATTAAAACGCCTGAGGATTAAAATGGGTGCCTCTTTCTAAGTGTACCCGACAACTACATCTCTCCAACCGAAACACAAGAATTGTTTTACGGCAAAATGGAAGGGCGGCGTTGGTATTTCCCCGGACGAACTATTAGTACTACCTATCGCAGTTATAATCATTATCATGTATTTTATCTGTATCATCATTAATCCATAATTGTCCCTCTACTGGACACGGATCCCGTCTCAAAACAAAATGGGTTAGAATAATCTATCACGCTAGCCAATTAGATTAGTAGACTTCACACAACTTTGAGAATTTAAGGACTCTCGGGCATGTAGGTTAGTCTTTTATTTTAATATGTCAAAAAATGTTAATATGTCGAAAAATTTGAGGAAATAAAGTGGCGATCTGTCCTGGGAATCGAACGTCAGAGCCCCAACGAGAAAAACCGAACCCTTCCGTGAAAGTATAAATGAAATAAAATTATTTATTATAGAATTATGTAAATTTACGATTAAAACGCGATTAAAACGCAGTGTTGATTTATGATTTTTCATAATTTCATTTTTACAATAACATTTTGACATAGTTTTATTTTCAATCACCGTTGCTATTTTTGTTTATTTTAATGAGTGTAATTGCGCATCCGTTCTCATTAAATAAATGAAAAGGTGAGATTAGGATCTCTCACGCTGGACGTTCGGGTTTCGGATCCCGCACGCATTTTTCGATGTTAAGTGCACATTAGAAAATCATTATCACTTGCTTTAACGGTTAAGGAAAACATCGTGACAACATCTGTACATCTGAGAATTCTCTGTAAAGTTTTTTAAGGTGCGTGAAGTCAACCAATCCGAACTTGGCCAACGCGATGGACTATGACCTATGCCCTCTCGTCTTCGGACGTGACCCGTGCCCAGCAGTAGGACTGTTGATGATGATGATATCCATGTTTAATGTAACACAATATGTATTTATTATGTATGTATCTATTCATAAAGCTCGTGTTTTTCTAGCGTCTAGCATAAAGAAACATACAGAACTCCTATTTTGTTACCGTCCAGCATCAGAAAAATGACTACAAACAAACATATTATTATAATCAACCCAATCTACATAATTTTTGTTTGAAACATGTCTTAGATTGATGATATAATGACGATGTATGATAATAACTGAAAGTATATATTTGATAGGTGGTAGAGCTATAGTTCATCCGGGGAAGTACCACCGCTGACCTCATAATCCGTCGTGAAGCAATTCTTGTTTCGGTTGGAGAGGTGCGGTTGCCGGGCACACTTACAGCGAGGCGACCATCTTAGTCCTCAGGAGTAGTGACGCATCTATGTACGACCTCAGACAGAACTTCAGTTTTGTTTGAGGTTAAATGTGGGTGTCCATGGGCTGCAGTGATCACTTAACATCAGGTGGCCTGCAAACTCGTTTGCTACTCATTGAACATAAAAAAAAGGAATTTTCATATAAAATCTCTCATAATAAAATAAGTCATCACCGAATCGAAATCGAAAGTGGCACTTCCTGCCCTGCTAGGCCTCTCATATTCCACAGTACTACTGCACCACAAAGGAGCGATAGGAGGGGAGGGGGAATTCAGGTCTCGAGGATTCCCGCTTTGCTCGGGCTTGTTCTCAGGAGGTAATAACCTCCCGGCGACATTAGTAATATATATATAATAGTACATTATACCGTAATATTAATAAAAATATAAAATGCGCAATCATAGAGTCATATTCCATGCCCACTGTTTAGTGGGTGGTAACAGTGTAAATCTTGTCCTTCGACTCGGTTACACTCATTATTTACTGGCTTACTGTTGGGCACGGGTCTCATCTCAGAATGAGAAGGGTCAGACCATAGTCCAACACGCGGACTAATTACGGATTGATAGACTTTGTCACTGGGATATCGCTGCTGTAGAAATTAATTATCACTTCTAATAACAGTATAGGGAAACATCATGAGGAAACCTGCACATCTGAGAGTTATCTATAAAGGTCTCAAAGGTATATTGAAATCCGTACTCACTAAACTAACGTAATCTAACCTAACCTAAACTAATCCATCTCATTCTGAGAGAAGACCCATGCCCAGCAGTGGGATAATAATGGGTTGATCATT